>QTSX02005982.1:0-76135 GCA_014839935.2 Entomophthora muscae | reverse complement strand
AAAATCCGACTGAAAAGTTTATAGAATTATTACCAATAGGTAAAATTACAGGCTGTAAAATGCACTATGTATCAATATTTGTACTAAGCGTCAATGGCTCTCTAATATAAACACAGTCCATTTCAATAAATTACAATAAAAAAGGCCAAGTTTACAATGAATTTTATTAAACAAAATACATTGAGTTATGCACATAATATCAAAATACCAAGAGTTGATGTCTAATTGCAATATTTTAATCCAATATTTATGTTTATTGTCTTTAATTTATTAATGATGATGAAAAATATGTATGCTCATAATTTTAAGCTATTTTTAAAATGTACAACATTGTTTTAATTATGGGAAATGTTGATAAAGCAAAAAGAAAGTATTATTAATTGTGAATTGAAAGAGAGATATCAATTTCAATAAGTTATCACAAAGAAAAGATTTATTTACTAATCAAAGGACGGGAAGGAAAGGGAATGGGCGGAATGAACGTTGCCTTCATCTGCGCCTGTGAGAGGGGCGGCATCAGAGATAGTGGGGAGGGAATGGGTGGTGGTTTGGGAGTCAGGGTTAGAAGGCAGGTAGCTTGATGGGGGGTTGGGGAGGCAGGGTTTGTTGACTGGGAAGAGGCAGAAAGAGCAGTTTGCTTCAATTGCTCAAATTCTTCTTCCATCATATATACTGGCTTGACAAAACAGATGAACTGGTGTGGGGGAGACGGGGGTCCTTTCTTGACTTATCACTATCACTTGCATAGAAGATGATTAGATCAAATAAGTCCTGGACGGACGCAAAAGGGAAAAGCTCATACCCCTTATCAATCTGGGTGCATAGTTTATTGTAGGTGGCAGGCTTTAAGTGCCTGAAGGCGGAACCAAAATTGTAGAGACATACATCTGCAAGATGCATGTCAGCGTAGTTGATGGATAGGACCAGCAGGTATGCCCCGCAGCCCTGATTTCTTGGGTATCACATTCCCGCTGCTCCATCTCCGCACTCAGTACAACTGTGTGTACGGTGTTTTGTGTGGCCCACTCCTCCAGCATGGCCTTGAGCTCTGTCTGGTAGGCATACCCATCTGCGGTGTTCAATATTGCCAAGTAATAATTGACACCCAATGGGGAAACTGCCAATAAAACCCTGACAAAACGATACAAGATTGGGCCACGCTTGTACACGTCAGACTGGATACACTTCTCTCCAAAGTCTTGGATGCTGGCCAAGATTTTAGTGTATGATAGGAAGATGACGTCATTAAAGGCCCTCATTGCCCTCCTTTTAGTAAAATTAATAATGATTGCATTGTATGGGTTGGTATCCACCAAAATGGGGCCACTGAGAACTTGATTGGACAAGATTCTAGCAGCAACCACAACTTCATGCATCCACAAATTCACTGTTCTTTTGTTGGTGAAGATATCGTGGAGTCCCAACTGGAGACGTACCTGGACCAGGGGCATCTGCGGGTCACGTTTCATAATGGCCATCATAAGGGGATGGGCTGTGTCACCTTTGGTTGAAGTACGGGCACCAGTCAGGGTCTTCTTGGTAGGGGGGCCACAGTTGGCATGGGCTCTCAGGGTTGCAGCCACAGTTGACTTTGCAAAACCCATTGCGGCCGCAATTTCCCCAAGGGACATAAGCTTTCCTCGCTTTTCAACCATTTTGAGAACAACCTTGGGAGTGATTAGTTTTCTTCTGCATCTTGCGGGCTGATTAGCTGGGAGAGGAATATGTCTATCTTGTGAACTGGTCAATGCCATCTGATTGGCTGTTTTGGGGTCCTGGGCTCTCTGGGTGACCCCATGGCTGAAATGGCTGGTTCCGGATGCCATTGCTGATAAAGGATTTGAGTTAGCAGCTGCCTGTGCGTGATAGGCAAACAGGGCCATGCTTGAGGACGCAGGAGAAAGAACACACTCCTGGGTAGTGCTTGCGGAGGGGCCTGCTGGTTGGGAGTGGCCATAGACAGAGGCTTCACTGTTAAGAGACCCAGTGTAGCCCTGCATAATTTTGTCAAGGCCAGGGAACAGCTCATTGACTTGGTTTTTGTTGAAAGAAGACATAATAAAATTTTTATTATGATTTTAAACTCAAGAAGAGGAATGTATATTTTAGTCAATTTTATTGTTATATATGTTAATTTTGTGAATATTATGATCTAAATTTTAGCCGTCTTAAAATGGAATAGGGTGATTTTTGAGAATCCCTATGATTTCTAAAAGAATTAGCACAAATCCACTCTAGATCCTTTGGTATCCTTTTTGAGACACCCATAAATTATATTTATTTTGAATTCACCTAATTTTTGATTTGAAATTTGGTTCTTGGATTTGACAATCCTGCAATTTCAGATTCATTAAGTTTTACATGATGTCTATGATTTGTTTGAAATGCAGGAAATCTCAAATTGTACATAAGAATCCCGCATTTCTGATTCATGTATCCCGCATTTGTTTGCTAAGTTTTGTCTTTTGTTAGTTGAGTTATCTGCTCAAGAGATTCGAAATTTGCCAATTTAAATAAACCAAAAAAAGTCAAATTGAATGTTTGATTTTATTAAATATTTTAATTATCACTCAGCTGAGTTGCCCGCAAAAGTGATTCAAAATTTGGACCAAGGATTTGACAATCCCGCATTTTTACGTTCAGGTTCTGAATCTACAGTAAAATAATAAATCTGGCGCTTAGGCATAACAAGAAAAATAATGACCCATATGTTCAAAGGTTCTGACGGACCTATTTTTAGAATGGCTGGTGCCATCTTTGGTTCCAAGTCGAATTATTTGATTGTTATACACTAAAGCAGTCAGAGTTTAAATACAGGCTTGTGAAAACAAGGCGGTGAATTTAAGACTGTTTGAAAGGAAATAAAAATAAACTGAATGCTAATACAGCAATAAAACAGGACTATGGGTCTGTGAAATATGCCAAGTGATGCAAATGATATGAAGATGAAAGCTGTGGGACAAATGTTTAAAGGCTAAGTTACCAGGATGTACATATCTCATCACGATAAGGGAAGGTGAGTCCGAACTTCCATGAATGGCTTCTAATATATTTATGTAATGTAAGGTGACACCGGATTAATGATTAGAGATGAGATGAGATTATGAAGCGTGAGTCATCCCAGCTGGTAGTGAGAGGGCGTCATGGCAAGTCACTTAGCATAACCTGGGAACAATCGGTGGATGTGGTTTAAAAGATGACATGAAGCTGTATGAATCAATTGTTTTGTTTCTGAATTGATAAGATTGTACTTACATATCAGAACTTAGTAAACTTGGTGTATTTGAATTTTAGCATCTGAAAGTAGCATGGATTTGAAAACTGCAAAAATTGTTGTCCTTCCAGGAGATGGCATCGGCCCAGAGGTTGTCCAACAGGCCGTGCGTGTTCTGAAAGTAGTTGGCGAGCTCGCTGCCGAGGATGCTGGCTGGCGATTTGAGTTCCAAGAAGCAAAGTTTGGCGGGGCTGCTATCGAAGCAACGGGTAAGTTTTATTTTTTATTTCCTTGTTCTAGTATTAATTTTTATCAGGAAATCCATATCCTCCTGAAACACAAAAGGCTTGTAAAGAGGCCACCGCTATTCTCTTGGGAGCGGTTGGCGGCCCACAGTGGCCCAAGCCCATCGATTCTTCTAATCCTAGCAAAGGTTTAGGACCAAGGCCCGAGCAAGGGCTTTTGGAACTTCGCAAACAACTAGATCTTTTTGCTAATATCAGACCTGTCTTCTTTCCCAGTGAATCTTTGGTTGATGCCAGCCCTCTTAAAGCAGAAATTGTCAAGGGAACGCGGTTTACTGTTCTACGGGAGTTAGTAGGTGGTATTTATTTTGGCGAGCGCAAAGAAGCAGGTGCCGATGGTTTGGCATACGACACTCTTCCATACTCGGCACAAGAAGTTCAGAGGATTTCCCGCCTTGCCGGACAAATGGCTATGCAGTCTAGCCCTCCTCTGCAGATCCATTCCATTGACAAGGCTAATGTCCTCGCGACCTCACGCTTGTGGAGGAAAGTAGTCAGTGAAACGATTGCCTCTGAATTCCCTGAAGTGGCTTTAGATCACCATTTGGTTGATTCTGCCGCTATGCTTATGATCCAGAATCCTACCAAACTAAATGGTATAGTACTAACAGAAAATATGTTTGGGGATATCCTCAGTGATGAAGCTAGCGTTATCCCTGGGAGCTTAGGGCTGATGCCATCTGCCTCAGTTGCTGGACTTGCCAGTCCCTGTTTGGGCGTCTACGAACCTATCCATGGCTCAGCTCCTGACATTGCTGGCAAGGGAATCGCCAACCCAATTGGTACCATCCTGAGTGCAGCCATGCTTCTTCGTCACTCTCTAAATATGCCTCATGCCGCAGAGATGGTCGAAGCTGCCGTCCGCAAGGTGCTTGATGTTGACATGGGAGGCTTAGGCCTGCGAACCAAGGATCTCAAGGGCTCTGTTTCTACAAATCTAATGGGGGATAAGGTTGTCCAGGCTCTACGTGCAAAACTTGGAGGCTCGGGTGCTAATTCGCCTGCTCCTCGTTCCAGCAGACCTCTCCTCCTTCAGCGCCCAGCTGGGCGTCGAGGCATGAACCTATGCGAAAAGATTCTATGTCATGCTGCAATTGGGCTTAGCGGGCCTGCCAATATTAGGCCTGGTGACATGATCTGCGTTAACGTCGACTGGACTCTCGCTTCGGAGTTGACGTGGAAGGGGATGAATAAGACGTACGAGCAAATGGGTCGGCCTCAAATCCATCGTAACGATCGCTTCTGGTTGGCGATTGACCACACGGTTGATCCTCGCATCAACCATCTGCCCAAGCCCAAAGAGCTTATCCAAGCTTCTGAATCTTTTGCCAAGGAGGCTGGCCTAGTAGACTTTTATGGTCCTAACCAGACCATTCTTCACACCGAATTCTATCGTCAGCGTGCTCAACCTGGCATGGTGATCTGTGGTGCTGATTCCCACTCTTGCTCCGCTGGCGGCCTGGGTTCTCTGGCAGTTGGGCTTGGTGCTGCTGATGTCGTCATGCCTCTTGTTACTGGCGAAACTTGGTTCAAAGTACCTGAAACTGTAGAGATTCGTTTTGTCAATGAACCTCCTTTTGGCATTGGGGGCAAGGACGCTATCCTTTACGTGCTAGGTGAGCTTAAGCGTAACACTGTGGCATTTGAACGTGCCGTAGAGTACACTGGCCCTGGTCTTAAATATCTTTCGTGTGATGCTCGTTTCGCCATTGCCAATATGACAACTGAGTTTGGTGGCATTGCTGGAGTGTTTGAAGCCGATGAAATCACCAGTGCGTACATTGCCAAACGCAAGCAGCCCCAGCATAAGAATGCGGCATTGTATTTCCGTGCTGATGAGGATGCTGAGTATGCCGAGTCCCATGTCATTGATTTGTCCAAAGTTGACTCCCTGGTTGCCCTGTACCCCTCCCCCGATAACGTTGTTCCCGTTCAGCAAGCCTGTGGCACGAAATTAGATGGTGTGTTTATTGGCGCCTGCACCACCGCTGAGGAAGACCTGATTCTTGCTGGGCTTGTCTTGGAAGAGGGCCTTCGTCGCGGTATGGTTCCTGTTGTTGGTGCCAAGCGCAAGGTTACACCTGGCTCCGTTCCTATCCTGGCCAAGCTGCGTAAGCTTAACCTGCTTGGTGTTTACGAGCAATGCGGGTTCGATATTGGTGCCCCTGGCTGTTCTTACTGTATTGCCGTTGCAGCTGATCGCGCCGAGGAAGGCGAAGTTTGGCTCAGCTCCCAGAATCGTAACTTCAAGAACCGCATGGGCAAGGGATCCATTGCCAATCTCGCCAGTGCCGCTACTGTCGCTGCCAGCTCTTTCGACATGACAATCCGCGACCCCCGCGACCTCTTGGATGCTATTGACCGCACCCGTTATGCAGAGATGCTTGAGATCTGGCTCACCAAGGGCGAACCTATCACCATATCTGAGCCCAACCCTGTCACCTTTGACGAAGCTCCTGCTGCTCTTGCCCCTGCCAGCCAGGAGGAAGAGACCAGCCTTAGCTTTGAAGGTATCATCTCCGGTAAGGCACAAGTCTTTGAAGATCACATCGACACCGATGCCATCATCCCAGCTCAGTTCATGCCAGGAACCTCGGATGAAGATCTAGGCACCCACGCCTTCCAGTACTTCAAGCCAGACTTCAACGAGAGGGTAAAGGCAGGAATGAACATTGTCGTTGGTGGGGTTGGGTTTGGGTCTGGTTCCAGTCGCGAGGAAGCCCCTCGTGCTCTCAAAGGAGCTGGCATCAAAGCAGTTATTGCCAAGTCGTTTGCGTTTATCTATTCCCGCAACCAGCCTAACATGGCGCTCCTGGGGATTACTCTCCCTGACCCTGAGTTTTACGAAATCGTCCAGGAAGGAAGTGATGTATCGATTGATGTCCCCAATCGCAAAGTCATGGCCGGTGGCCGCACATTCTCGTTCCAACTTTCCACCATGGAAGAGCGCCTTATGGCAGGTGGTGGGGTGTCTGCCATGTATTCACAATTTGGCGATAAGTTGTTCCGTGCTGCCATGGGCACCCTCCCCAAGGCGCGAAAATCTGTAGGCGGAGGCGGCCCTGCCTCCAAGAAGCAATGTGGCTCTGCCGCCGATGCTGAAGTCCTGGCTTGGTAAATTTAAAATTCACGTGCCCCTTCCCGCCCAATTTATTTAAAACCATTTATTTGCACATCTGACTTTATTGGGCTTGCAATACAAATTTAGTACATAAACTGCTTACAGTGTCGAAGTTAGATCTGATTGGCTAGTTACTTAACTTCAAACCTAATCGCCGTTCGTTTAATTGCAGCATATCCCGCCGCTTCTCTAAGTACACTATAAGCACATCGATTGTTAGATCCATTACAAAGCTTAACCGTCGTATCCAAATACAGTAATTTTCACAGCTGTGAGGATGAATACAACCATCTCAGCCTAAACGAAATCTGAGCGCCAGTAAAAGAACATACTCACCGTTAACAGGGATGTGGGGTATCAATAAAGAAAACTTGACCTTATCATGAGCCTCCCAAACACATGATAAGTCTTTGAGGTATGCTACAAACTAAATAGTTCCAACCGTCTTTGGGGTTGAGTATATTTACTGAGAAATCCAGAGACAAAAAGACCCAGCCACCATGTGTAGAAACCTGAGCCAGCAAATGATCACAATAGCAACTCAATCCTTGAACAGAACCACCCAGTCTCCAAATCGATCAGAGCGTGTAAAGTTATGGAACCAGGCCTTCCAAAGCAAGGTTTCTAATCAGAAGCAACGGAACATTCCAAGTATCTAGCTTACGGTTCATACTGTGAAAAATCAGCAGACCCCCAGTATCTAAAGCTAAAAAGACTGCTGCAAACGAAAGAATACTAGTTTAGATACCAAACCCCTTTAAACATACCAATTATGAGTAGTGAATGCTAATCCAACACCCGTATTGGGATACAGCAGAAAAATATAAAAGTAGCTGGTTTGTTTAACCAGCCTGAATCAGATATCCATCGTGGCGTTAACACAGACGGAACCCAGCATCAAAGTGAAAGTAGCCAGTGTGCTCTATAAGTAAAATTATTCACATGGCTCAACCAACCAATTAAGCATGGTCCAGGTAGCAGATAGAGAAAGTGGTATGGAGGTCCCAAACATCAGCAAGCGTGGACAGATACCCCATACTACTTTTAACGATAGAACTCCGTCTCTGAACTTTAATAAACTTGTGTTCCCTCAAAATTATACCACTTTGAACGATAGAAATGGGAGAGCTATAGATCAGGTCAGGATCGAAATCTCAATGCACTTCCGGCGCCATATCACTTAGTAATAAAGGGGTGCATATATACGTTACCATTCTGGGTTAGGGGCAGGAAGATTTCCTGTCAAATCCGATCCAACTATAACTTTCTTTATACGTAGAACCTTTAGCTTTACAATGAAACAAAACTTTAAGAGCACTCCATTCACCAATAAGATCTATGCTTTACATGTATGATTATCTTAACTATATTTTTTGTATTCAAGAGGCTTGATCTTAAATCTCTACCCTTTTAAAAGCTAGTTAAATCTAATTTCACTGCCAGGAGATGAAATAAGGATACCAAAAGGGTTAAAAAGAGCTTTTATAGAGAAGGCTGTTGTATTTTTGATTTACTGTAAAAAGTTCTACATGCAAAGAAATTTATAGCTGAATTGGATCTGGCTGGAAATCTGCCACTGGAAAAGTATCTGCCGGGAAATCTTCCTGCCTGTCGTGAAGTGATTGGTTGTAAACTAGCCGTTACTATAATCACGCATTTGATCCATTAAGCTCGGTGAACCATGGAACAATGGTACTCTTGCCCTGGATGATAACAAGGTTGAATGATCAACTAAGTTGTATCCTGGGTTCATATTAACTAATGATCAGCTGATCAATAGTTTAATAGTGGGCTAAGAGTAGGAAAAACAAGGCTGTAACCAGAGGATCCTGGAATTCTGTGTCTCTCATCAATCTCTTCTAACTATATAACTCCCTTCTTGATTGATTGATTAAATAAAGATCAAATTTACATACTTTAACTTTATTATACGCATTAGGCTAGATACTCATCTTGACCTAATCTTTAGTAATAAGAAGAATCATATTTTGAGTTAAGTGCAGGCAACTACCAGCTCTACATGGAAATACAACATTGGTGCTCACCCATAGCATGCATCAGTCCAATGATAACCGTCGCCCTGCTGGGGACCCGTCTTTTGTGCGGGGAGGAGATGGAGATAATCTTCTCTAAGCTTTCCTTTGCCACCTTCAGGACCACCCTGATGGGTTATTCTCGGAGATCAATTGCCTTGCTGGAACAAGGGATGGTCTGCCTAACAAATTCATGGCTTTTGGTCAGTTCATGACTGACATGCAGCATCCCTGTCTAATAGAGGATCAGTCCTCTCTACACCTCAATGTCCCAGTACCTCTGGAGGTAGATGGAAACGTGAAACCTACCTAACAACAGATGGAGCAAGCTATTAGCAGTATGGACCAAGATGTGTACCAAAATGGGGAAGCCCACAAAAAGCTTGCTGTACTACCTTCGTACGGCACTACAGCCAAGGAGAAATTCTGAAATTTCACAGGGATAACTCCAAACCAGCTTTGAATACAGATGAAAACAATTGAACAAGATAAGGAGTATATTCACAGCTTTGCACACCCTGCCATCTGTCACAACCAGACCCACCTGGGTTATCAACTATCCCTGATCTTGCATCAAGGAAACCTGATAAACAACCAGCAGGCTTTCCTCCGGCGTCTGTACAACAAACTTACAAGTTCTATGGCCAACATCAGCCACCAATTGAATCACTTGGCAATTCACCAAAACTTCACGACAAACTGGTCAACACAGCTTGAGGAACGCCTGACAAACTATGTGTTCACAATGATCAGGACTGTACTGGAGCAAAGAATTGGATAATAATTGGCTTGGCACAGTAACTCACCACGTAAAGGGCACAGAAGCCACCTTTTGCTACCTATGTAGTGAGGTAGAGTCACTTGGCCACTCTGTAATACTGATAGAAACGGGGTTGCGGAGAAAGGCAATAAGGAAGTTACTGCCATTATCCAACAGGACATGGAGGAGCTATCTGAACATGTCAGCAAGATTGACAAAGGCTTTCAGCAATCCCTCTCTGACTGTAATCATTTCAACGTGGAATTTCCCAAGTTGGTAAAATTGATCAACCACAACCATGACTGCACGGAAGATAATTGTGATAATCTGGCAGCATTAAGCAACAACCATCAGGCTATGCAAGAAAAGAATAATGTGATGTTTGAAAAACAAGATTCACGTATGGTGAAGCTCAAAGACAAACTGCATGCAGCTAATTGCACAATAAAAGATCTGGCTCAAGAAGTACAATCACAACATAGCAACATTCTGCATCTTCAAGGACAAGTAGAACAGTTACTTCAAGTTTACTCCAGCCAAGCTGTGCTGGAAACAGGTCCACAGAAAACCCCAGGAAGAAGTCAAAGTGTCCTATCTACAGTCAGCCAGGCAATGTCAGAGGACCATCACTCCTTTCATAGTTATGAGAGCGACAAAGACAACATAGGCCGTACAATGAGGAAAGTATATGTAGCGGAACCAGTTCTGGACAGCAGTGAAACACCTCTTCCTGGCGCTGCTGCCTCTACTTCCAGGACTAGCAACAACGCCAGGGATGCGGCTTCAGAAGCACAGGTTTGCGCCTCAAACCAGAGAAATACCTCACCCCCACCTAGAAGAACTTATAATTTTAGCACTTCTGCTGTGATCCCAAATTTCAAACCAAAAAACTTGCCAAATTTTGAAAAAAGGCCAATGTCCACATGTTCCTCCGGCTATACAATAACTCTATGTATGGGGCAGACAAGGCCATAAAGAATGTGGCTATTTTTAATTGTTTGGGTTCATAGACCCAAACAATAATAATGCTAAGACTTCTGTAACAAGGCTGGACTTATGAGAACATATCCAGGGCCCTTATTGCGGAGTTTGGCAGAGAAGAAGCTTTATTTTGCCAAAAAATGGAGTTCACAGAAGGAAAGATAAAGAAGGGGGAAAGCCTAATAGATTTCTCAGAACGCTTCTACTTGGAAGCACAGACACTAGTTTCCATGGGAGCCACTACTTTTGTTGACGTAAAAAGAGCACTTCTTAACTATGTACGTCCCAATAGAGAGCTTTCTATTGCTCTCAAATCCGGAATATATAGTGCAAGAACGGTCCCTGAGATCATGCGTCATTTGGGATCTTTTAAGGAACAGTTCAAAGTCCCCTTTCCCAACTATAAGAAAGCCACATTGTCCTCTTCTACAGATTCCAAAGGCAAGACTTGGGATAAGGACTCTCCTAGGAAATATACAATAGTGGTTTTGCCCCCAGTCAATAATCCAACAAACAACCACACCTGCTACAAGTGTGGGCAATTAGGACATCTTTCCTGGGACTGCAAGCAACCCAAGGCTAATGTACGCCACCTGAACCAGGAAGACAACAAGGAGGACGAGCAGTATGATAAGGAGGAAGAATATGACAGAGAAAAAGACGGTGATGAGTCAAAAAACTGCTACGCAGTCAGGTTGAGGAGAAAACCCTGACTGCTAATAGTTCCTGACCCTCTCTACCTATTGACCTGGATCCCAATGCTCCTGACTGCAACGTCGGCCTTTTGGACCAAGAAGCTTGCCCTGAAAAATACATGCCAGATAAAAACAAGAAATAAACAAAGACTTGCTACATAGGGTCTTGGCCGTCAACGCAGTTACAAGGAAGCAAGCAATTCATACGGAGGGTATACCTTCCAGGGAAGCCATTGATATCATCTCTATACCCTACGCTGAATAACTTTGCATGCCATATGCTGAGGTCATTCATGAGAGTGATAGTGTCAAAAAGTTGTCTCAACTATTAAGGTTGGTACAAGTCTCCACAAATTTGGACACCCTGAAATCCCTGAAGCCTGACCTAATGGCTGCGCTGGAGTTGTTTCTTGCTCAGTTTAAAGGATTGGACGTCCACAAGGTCACCAAAATTACCTTCCCTCATTATGGAGAACGTCATGATTACACTTAAATTGAACTGGTGGTTCACAAGCTTTGGGTAAGGGCAATTCTGGACTCTGGAGCTCCAGGAAACATTGTGCCGACTAGGCTAGTCAAAAAACTGAAACTGGCGCCCGATCTAGACTACAATGAGGAATTTGGTACTGCAGGACCTGACAAAACAAAGGCTTTGGGAGCCTATTCATCCTTATCACTTTGTTTTGGTAAACTGGTGGTAACGGCCCCAGCAATAGTGTTGCGCAACAAAAGCTATGATATCTTAATTGGCACCAGCTTCATGGCAACCTACGGAACTATCATCAATCATCAGGATAGCACTTTCAGCATTCTAGGTCACTCGGTACCAATGTTTTATCATAGTGATGGACCAAGAGACTTCCCTACAAAGAAAATCCACTATATTAATATGGAATATGCTGATGGAGATATTCCAGTAGCATACACCTTGTGTCAACAGAAAATCAAGGTTCTACCTCTAGCCACTAAGGAGTAAAAAGTGATTCCCTTATATTCCTCTAGTGAATTCTCTATTCCAATTGGGTCTCAAGTGATTCACAATACAGGTCTAAGCCTCAGTTTCCCTAAAGGTATGCACGGTGAAGTATTTGGACTCCACAATGGTTTGCAACTGGAACCCTGGATTCTACCTGGTATTATCATGCCATCATTGGAAGAGATTTTAGTACTCTTAGGAAACCTTTCTGATAAACCGCTTAAGGTGAAGAAACACCAACTGCTGGGCTACATGAAGTTGGAGGCAAACTCTGGTCTTATGGATGTCACCCCATTTGGTGAGTTCAGTAAATTTGCACTAACTTGCAACCAGCCAAGCGTTCTGTCACTTATTTCACGCAAGTCTTTGAATGGATTAACAGAAGACCAGAAAGACCAAGCTATTCAACTCTTTGAGAAATACAAGGACGTCTTTGCAGAGAATGATCAAGACCTAGGAAAAGCTCTGGGAGTTGAACAAGTTTTGGATATGCAAGGCACTTCCCCTATACACTCTAGACCAATAAGGCGCAGCTTGTCCAACCAAGCTATTGTCAATGAAGAACTACATAAGTTACTTGCATCTGGCTTGTTGGTACCCAGCAAAAGTCCTTGGTCTTCCCCCTTGTTAATTGTAAAGAAAAAGGATGGGTCAAACTGCGTAGTAATGAACTACCACAAATTGAACTCCATTACAAAAAAGGACTCTTATCCATTGCCTCGTATAGACAACACATTGGACAAGCTGGGTGGTGCAAAATACTTCAGCGCAATGGATCTGATCAGCGGATATTGGCAGATTGACCTTCCAAAGGCAGACCAGGAAAAGTGTGCCATTATTATGGAGCAAGGCCTTTTTCAACCTATCAGGATGCCACAAGGACTTGCAAATGCTCCTGCAACTTTCCATTGGGCCATGGACTCTGTTATGAGAGATCTCAAGTTGACTTGTGTTCTGGTTTACCTTGATGATATTAACGTCTTTTCTCAAAAATTTTGGTCAGCATTTGGACCACTTGGAGGCAGTATTTCAGCGTCTGATTGCAGCCAACCTTAAGTTAAAACCAAGGAAGTGTAACTTCTTTAAGGAACATTTGGAATTCCTTGGTTATATTATCAGTAAGGATGGCTTGCAGCCTGTTCCTGCCAAGGTCAAAGCTATCACACACATGCAAACGCCTTCCAACAAAAGAGATGTTCAGGTATTTTTAGGAATGATTGGCTATTATAGACGCTTTATACCAAACTTTCGCCGGCTTAGGAGGACCATTATTTCACTTGTTGAAAAATGACGTTGAATTCTCATGGACAGATGGATGCCAGAAGGCTTTTAAGGATTTAAAGGCCACACTAGTGTCAGAGCTGGTACTTTCCTACCCCAACTTTGAGCGTCCTTTCATTGTACATACAGATGCTAGTTTGACAGTAATTGGCGCTGTTCTTTCTCAGCTAGACAATGATGATCAAGACCATCCTGTAGGCTATTGTTCCTTCACACTTAATAGTCACAAAAGAAATTATACAGTCACGGAAAGGGAATGCCTGGCAGTCATCTATGCCTTTCAACAATTTAGAGTGTACCTCCACGGAGTACACTTTACAGTGGTAACTGATCATGCCTCGCTTAAATGGTTGAAAACCCTGAAGGATCCGGAAGGACATCTGGCACAATGGGCTATTAAGTTACAAGCCTATGATTATGAGATAATCCATTGCGCAGGAGTCATGCACCAGAATGCAGACTGCCTTTCCCGTCTTCCTACCATAGCCTTGGTCTCCTCAGCAGCAGACAAACTTTACAACAAACTGATGCTGAAACCTTCTATGTGGGGGGAGGAGCCGCTCAAAATTCAGAAAATTCTGAAGTCCCTTGCGGTGGACACCTGCGTCAAGGATAATCAGCTTTTTAAGTTGTATAAAGGGAAGTGACTACCATACATTTGTCCATCTTTACTTACAGACGCAATAGTATCTGCTCATTGTACTGTGGGTCATGGTGGTATCCATAAGACCCTCAATCTGCTACAGCAGCATTGTTACTGGGAAGGTATGCACTTGGACGTAGCAGAAACCCTGGCTGCTTGTCATGACTGCACAATCAAGCAACCTAAGGTCTTGCACTATCAGCACCAGCTAATTTGACCTGGTTTTGCATTCCATACCGTTGCTATAGATGTAGTAGGCCCTCTTCCACTGACTGCTAGCAAGAACAAGTTCATAATTGTAGCAGTGGATCAGCTTACAAAATGGGTAGAAGCAAAGAGCAATTCCTGAACCAGTTGGCGCTGACCACAGCCAAGTTCATTTTGGAGAACATACTCTACAAACATGGCTGCCCTCAGATCATTGCTAACAGATAATGGGACCAATTTCACGGGATACATGATACCCAGACTGAACAAACTTATGGGTATCCGTGGTACCCTGTCAACATCATACCATCCACAAACAAATGGAATGGTAGAAAGGACAAATGGAAGCCTGGTACAGATTTTAAGGAAGCTTAGTCACCAGCACAAAACAGAATGGGATACATATCTTCTGGCAGCTACCTTTGCGTACAACATAGGATTCCACAGGGCTACAGGAAAAAGCCCCTTCCAGCTTCTTTATGGTCAGACAGCCAAGCCTCCTGCCACACCTCTACAGTTTAGTTAAAACTAACAATCCTCTTACCCCCAATGCTTATTTAAAGAGACTAGCACAGACCCTAATCAAGTTACAGTCTGGGGCGTACTCTACCAACTTAGCAATAAAGGAGAAAGACATGGATTGTGCGGTAAAAACCTAACCTGCCCTTCCTGCATACAAAATAGGAAGTTTGGTATACTTCTACAGTAACCAAGGGTACAGTTGCAAAAGTAAACTTGCCTCATTATGGCAAGGTCTGGTCAAGGTAGTCCAGAAAGTGGGAGTAGATAGTTATAATCTCAAGGATCTGGAAACTGGCCAACTGATCACCCAAGTCCATGCGCAGTATATGCGCAAGGCTCCAAGTGATTGAGCATAAACCCCTTTATGGATAACAATTCAGAAAAAGAAAAACCTAATGAAAATAGTCCATGGGTTGTTATCCTTTTCACATCAAGAAGTGATAAAGCTTATAGTAAGAAGAATTGTTAGGGTTAAGCAATGGGTTCTTTATTGAGATACTGTTGCCTCTAATCCCAGACGCAACTGGATGAGGACTTTTGCAATGGCCGCGTAGGTCATCCAAACACTGGGTAGCCAACGGAATGCAAAGGAAAGAAACAGGGAGTCATTGACAGGAAGGAAACTGACACGGTTAACACCAATTGAATAAGGAAAAGCAAGCCCAAGCAAGATGCACTCCCAGAGAAGGCTTTCTTGCTGGGCATATTCCTTGGGCGTTTTACCTCCTACTGAGTACATGACCCCTAACAGCCATTCAACATACTCAGGCATGTGGTGAAGCCTTTGGTGGTACACAACTTTGGAGCCACTAAGTACCAAATTTCCCACTAAAACCATGGATTGCCTTCTTCCTGCCCAATTGTAACTTAGGAGCTCCAACACAGTACTCATTGCTCTTTGCAAACGGTACTCATGGCTATTCAACCCATGCCATAAGGGCACTGGGCCAACAGCAGATTGAGGATCAGTCCATGCCAAAAAGACCAGTTCAAGAAATTCAAGGGCACAAGAGATCTGATCTTCTGTCAAGTATATCCCATCAAAGGAAAAGTCCTGTAGGCATAACTGGGCATATCTTACAAGTTTCAACCAAGGTATACACCAGTGAACGTTATTCCCTACTTCAAGTCTCTTAGTGGAGATTACATACGGACTCTCCAGGGCCAGCATAAGAGTGGACCACATTACCACGGGTCCACAGAAGTGCAGGATGGGAAATTTCTCCCAACAAAGCATTGTGGACAGCTCAAGATAAGAACCTTGATTGTCTTCTTGGATTGCCATGGGGGTAGTATCCACCTCACTTTTGTTTAAAGCTCTTAGAAGATTAGTTAAGTTTGGTGCAGGTTCATCATTTTTATTGGTTGGAGTGGTGGAAGTAGTCTTGCTCTTGTTGTTCCAACTCCTTTTCTTGGCAATTGTTGAAAGCTGGTTGGATGTAGGCATACTGGAGTTTTGTGATTCTGACTTACTTGAAAAGGTACTGGGTTTATACAATACAGTACTGGAGGAACTACAGAAAGCGGCATTGATCTTGCCACCTAACATCTCGGTGAAGTCTGTTTCTTCCAAGGCTAGAACGGGTGAATGCTTGTGTGTGGTTACAACTGGGAATTCAGGTATTTGTTTTGGAGCTTGGTTGAATCTCTGGACTGGGACATTGGTATAATGCACCACTGGTTTCTTGTTTCTTTTTGGACGGTTTACCATACTGAAGAAAGTTAAAGACTTTTGCAGTAACATCTAGTTTAGTGGGGGGAAATGTTGTGAAGTGATTGGTTGTAAACTAGCCGTTACTATAATCACACATTTGATCCATTAAGCTTGGTGAACCATGGAACAATGGTACTCTTGCTCTGGATGATAACAAGGTTGAATGATCAATTAAGTTGTATCCTGGGTTCATATTAACTAATGATCAGCTGATCAATAGTTTAATAGTGGGCTAAGAGTAGGAAAAACAAGGCTGTAACCAGAGGATCCTGGCGTTCTGTGTCTCTCATCAATCTCTTCTAACTATATAACTTTCTTTTCTGATTGATTAAATAAAGATCAAATTTAAATACTTTAACTTTATTATATGCATTAGGCTAGATACTCATCTTGACCTAATCTTTAGTAATAAGAAGAATCATATTTTGAGTTAAGTGCAGGCAAATACCAGCTCTAAGTGGAAATACGACACTGCTTCATGGTTTAAGCTAGCCCTGCTGCAAGTAGAGGGTTTGTATCCTCAATTGATGTGAATCCAGCCTACCAACTGCCTGTGACACAGATGCAATAATTGATTGAGTATTATGCGGTATATCTATCTTTCTCTGTTCACCTAGTACAGCATGGTTATAGTTAAAGGCCCTTATTAATGTAACTCTATGTAATGCTTCTAGCCCTAAATTACTGTTCTTGAAGATGCTCAAATCTCTAGTGGCTCTGGATACTAGATATCTATACTGGGCACACATTGATCCCCAACCTGCATCCCTTCACCTATGTCACACAGTAGTTTTCAAAGCTGTGGTGCTAAAGAAAAAAAACTAGATTAAAAATGAAAAACCAATAAATCTATATTGATTACCAATAGATCTGGGTACACTTTTATTGCGTCCTGGGATGCATTAATTTTGTATGCATCCAAGTAGATTCCACTCACCAGCAAGCTATTTCCGCACCTGGATGAGTTGATATTGCTCAGCGCCATAGCTTTGAAAGTCACAGCAGCATCTTTGATTGCTTTCTCTATCTCAGGAAACTGTTCCCCAAGAGATGCCATGACTGCCAGGTGGGTGTGGCCCTGAGAATGTGAGACAGGTATTACACCTGGTGCAACCCCTCCAGTTTCAAATCCTTACAGATCTTTTAAGACCTCCTGCTAGCCAGGATCTGCATGGGCCCTATGTGCACACCAGTTAGATGTATATCACTTTGTTCTGTATCAAAAAAGTGTTATTACTGCCCTAAATCTTCCTTTCAGGGAACCAAACTTGAGCAGATATCCTGTTGTTTTCTGGGAACCCACAGGCTGCAGGGCTTGGGGGCAGGGGCCACCACAAGATTGGCGCTAACTTAATAAGGTAGGGCATCAATTTTCTCACCCAGGACCACAAGCAAGCAGCTGGAATTATGGTGTCAATCACCCCAGTAAGAGTGATTTACACTATCCTAAACAGCTTTTTTATGATCCAGGGGGAGCTTGGGAGCAGACACAGGCATTGGTTTGGGAGTGACTGTCATGGCCTGGGTGACTCCCAGGGGAACCTTTAGTTGAGGGGAAGTGTTGAGCTTGGAAGGCCCAGTAGATGACAGGGCCATCCACATCACATAATTGGCAGTAGTAGCCCAAGGACGCCACACTCCCATGTGGGGTATCACTTGCTCAGTGAGCCCCAGCATGACCAAATAGGCAAATCCAAACTTACTGTAGTCATATGATGAAGCATAAGGAATGAGAGGAAGTTCTCCTGTGGTGGTGCTCATGATCAGGCTTGGCTGGGCAAGTTGTTGGAGCAGAGGAACACCAGGAAAGGAGGGGCGCGGTGTGGAAGCAGGAGTTAATTCTTGGTCCAGCACTCTAGGAGATGGGGTAAAGGCTGGCGGTGGTTGGTTGGAGGCAGCTAGAAGTTGCTCTGTTTCTCAGCGCTGGTATTGGTACTGGAGGTACTCTCTGTTTGAAAGCACCAGAAGTATAAAATTAGTAAAAATGTAATAAACTCCTGCAAAGTATAAATGCTCTGTGTGCATTAACCAACAAAGTTTATTAGATGAAGATGTCAACAAAGAAAGGAGATGCCAGTGTTCCCAGCTATATCCTGCTGGGAAACTGCAATTGGACTTACTGGCAACTTCTTATTGGTTTTCAATGGATTATTCTCAAGATGGGCCCCATTGATAACTCCTGATTTGTCAGTTAGATGGATCCTTTCATTATTTTTGCCCTGGGGAAGCTGTTAGGGGAATTTTGGGCCATTTGGCAACCCAAGTCCCCAATTCTAGGTTTCAGAGGGTGTGGGTCAATTAAAATCTTTTTTCTTGGCTTTAGGATGGTTTCCAATTGCCCCCAGGATTGGCCTTGACTGGGTTTAAATTCCCCACTTGGAATTAAAGTTTCCTTTGGGTAAATCTGCATAATCAATGACATAATCAACTGGTTGTGCAATTGTTCAATTGCAGGCGTTGAAACTATGTAACATAGGGGTTTGTCTGGCCCATTCTGGGCTCTGACAGCATCTCCCACCATAGTTGAGCTCTTACAGCTTAACTCTGGATGCCTGGTCTTGTACGTAGTCAGGAGGACACTAGCATTGGCGAGGTTATCTTCAGGTTCCCAGGTATTCTCTTTGGATGGTAACCTTTCCATTTGATCAAGTAGTGTAGTCGTAAATATCTCATCTTGTGGTCTAGAATCTGTTCAACCTCATGCTCTAGAAAGTTTCCTACTTTGAGTGGGGGAGGGGTAGTGCAAACAACTTGATGAGGGTGTGAGGTACTTTTTTCTTGGACAATAGTGATTGGTGAAAGACGTCATGGATCTTTCAGTTAGACAGGAGCTCTAATCTGTAAGCTACTTCTCCTATGCGTTGCAAAACTTTGTATGTTCCTGTTTTCCTAGGGCTGAGGCTTGTACATGGCGCTGTAGTCTTGATATTCCTGGCGCTGAGGTAAACCATGTCCCCAACTTCTATCAATAGTCCAGGGCTTCTCCTCTTGTCGGCAAAGTCTTGTAGATCTGTACGGCTTGCTTCAGGTTTTGAGCACACTCTTCTTGGGTGGTATAGATGGTAGCCACCCAATCTTGTCCCTAAGGGTTGCTGGACTCTTCTGTGGAAAGGTGGTCCCAAGTAGGGTCAAATCTGTAGTTGGCCTTGAATAGAGACATTCCTGTAGAACTGTGGTCTTGATTATTGTATGAAAATTGCGCCATGGGTAAGTGTTTGGTCCAGTTGTCTTGTTCTGCATTAATGTAACATTGGAGGTACTATTCTAATACTTGGTTAACTCTTTCAGTTTGTCCGTCACTTTTGGGGTGGTACGCTGTGGATAGTGATATCTTGATTTCAAGGACTTGTAATATTTGGGCCCAGAACTTGGATATAGACTGGGGGCCACAGTCAGAGATAACTTCCTTGGATAAGCCATGATTCATGAAAATGTGGTCCCTAAAGAGGGTGGCGGTCTCCTTGGCTGTCATTTGAGTAGTGGTAGGAATAAATTAACTCATCTTTGTGAATCTGTTGACAATCACAAGTATGGCGTTGTAGCCCTTTGACTCTGGGAGCTCTACTATATAGTCCATAGATACTGACTTCCAAGGGCCTACTGCAATTTGGAGGGGTTGGAGCAAGCCTTCAGGTTTTCCTTGCTTGGGTTTAGATTGGCCACATGTTTCACAACCATTAATGTATGTCTCTATCTCCAGCTTCATTCTTGGCCACATGTACGCTCTTTGGATACCCTTTAAGGTCTTGGTGCAGCCCAGGTGTCCAGCCATGGGGGAGTTGTGGTACTCCTTCAGAATCTCCAATCTCAGTGAACCTTCAGGTATGTAGGTTTGTCCATTTAGTTTTAGGAATTTTCTGTGTAGTGAATAACCTTCTCTGTAATATTTGCTGTCAATGTTCTCAGCTAAGACTTTTATGACGGTAATACAGTGCTTGTCCAGGGTCTGAGCATGTTGGATTTCTTCTTTCCTACTAGCCAGGCCTAGGAATAAGAGCATGGGTTTCAGCATGTGTGGAGATAATAGTGATTGGGTGTTGAACTCCTCTATCTCTTTGGAACTGGGGAAGAAATCAGCTCTTTGACTCAAGGTGTTGGGTACAATGTTTATCTTCCCAGGTTTGTAATTGATCTTCAGGTTGTAGTTGGCTAGGAATAGTGCTCATATGGCCTGACGTTGGTTGAGTTGTGGTTTGAAGAAGTAAGTCAGATTCTTGTGGTCTGTCATGATTTTCACTGGGTGGGCAGCATCACAAAGGTATCTTCCACAATGTTTCAGGGATTGGATAATTGCCAGCATCTCTTTGTCATATATTGGATAGTTCAGTTCTGGTGCAGTGAACTTCCTGGAGTAGTAAGCTACAGGGTGAAGATTATTATCATGCCCCTTCTGAAGCAACAACCCCTAAGGAAAAGTCTGAGGCATCAGTTTCTACCACAAAGGGTTTAGTGTAGTTGGGCATAGCAAGGACCAATTCCAAAACAAAGGCTTCCTTGAGTGTATTGAAGACTGTGCGTGCTATATTGTCCAACACAAAGGCGTGCTTTTCAGAGGTCAGACGGGTCAAAGGAAGGCAGACAGAAGAAAATTTTTGGACAAATTCTCTGCAAAAGAGAGCCAGACCCAAGAAGCTCTGTACTTTCTTATGGTTAGTGGGCTCTGGTCATGATGTGACGGCCTCAATTTTGTCTGGTGACATGGCAAAACCTCCTTTCAAGTCATGGTAGCCAAGAAATTCTACTTTGTCTTGAAAGAATTCACACTTGGGTAGCTTTACAAATAATCCATGATCCTTGAGTCTCTGCATTACCATTTGTAGGTGTTTTTTGTGTTCCTTGGGAGTTTGGCTATAGATGAGGATGTTGTCTAGGTAGGCTACACAGCACTGGTCCTTGAGGTCACCAAGCACTACGTCTACCATGGTTTGGAAGGTGCTGGGGGCATTGCAGAGACCAAATGGCACAACCAAGTATTTAAATAGCCCTTGTCTTGTTTTGAAAGCCGTTTTTTATTTATCTCCAGGCTTGATACGTATCTGATTGAATGCGTCCCTTAAGTCAACTTTGGAAAAGATGTTTACTCCAGAGAGCTGATCTGAAAGGTCTTCAGCGTTTGGAACAGGATAGAAGTTTTTTACAGTAATCTTGTTGAGATTTTAGTAGTTTACAAAAGGCCTCAATTCTCTGCCCTTTTTCTTGACAAACAGCAGGGGAGACAAACAAGGGGATTTGGATACGCGGATGTAGCCTTTCTTCAACATGGTGTCTAGGTATTCCCTGAGAGCTGTCAGTAATATTCCTGACAACACTGGCGTTCAGAAGAATTTTTTGTGCACACTTCAGTGTAAAGAACAAGATAAAAAAGGCAGCAGTTCCCCCTTATTGGGGAAACTGCTGCGGAAAGCCGTAATTCTGAAAACGGAATTAAAAATAAATTTTTTAATTTGGACGGGTTTTATACCCTGTCTGCAGGCCGCACGCCCAACCGCCAGGCGCCCGCCAGCCCATCACCCAGCCAGCCAGCCAGCCCCCACCCACCTGCCCACCACCGCCAGCCAGTCCCCCACCCAGCCCGCCAAATGGGGAAATTTCCAAAAGGGGAAACCCAAAAAGGCAATTTCCCCAAACCCAAATGGAGGGGGAACTGCTGCCCAAATTTGGAATCTACCAAATTTGGAGGGGGTTGACAAGCAGTCCAGCATTACAAATAATGCATCAACTGCAAAAGTTGAATTGAAATGCATTACTGTGCTTGAAGATGCTCCAATTCCATGCCATACCAAGGATAACAATTCATTGCTTGCCAAAACACTCCCATTCCACTCCCAAAAGGGAATCCCAGACAACATCAAGAGTTTGGGGTCCCCTATCCAATGCTTTGTACTATCCATGCTCCACTAAGGATGACAGTATATAATAAATCTCAATCACTTGATGGTAGTTTGTGCTATTATTGAGTGAAATTACCCCTCAATAGTATCACATAAATCAATACCAAAAACTTTTACACTACAGAAAGTTAAGACACTAAGCTTTGTCTGCCCTTTCCCAGGAACTGAAGATGAACCATTTAATCTTCTCTGCTGTTCTCACAGCCTGCCTTGGGATTGGGGGCCACCAATACTCTCACCAGCATGGGCCTTACAACAAACCGCCTGATGAGTACTTCTACAAGGAGCCAGCGCAGCTCTACTCCTCCAAGACGTACTCCTGGCCCACACTGGTGTTGTCCCGCTCCACCCAGCACATAGCAATATATTCCTTTGTATTCTACGTGCTTACGTACTTTGCCAGTAATTTTGGAGGTTTTAACGTACATGTCAAAGTCTTTAGATGGATGATGACGGTCTATCCCATCTTGATGGCACTCATGGGATTCCAAGTCACCAACTTGGTGCCTTACCTAGCTAGAATACTCCATCATTTTATGGGGCTTTACAGAGCCCCCTGCTCTTTCATGTTGAATCCATATACAGGGCCATGTTTGGACTGGGTTCCAGGGATCAAGTTGATAGCGTGGTCAAACCTGGTGTGCTTGGGGAGAGCTGTGGCCATGGTCTCAGAGAACACTGATTTTCATCTCTCTAAGCAGGCAGGTATTTCTCTTTTGCAAGGCGCCACCACCATGATGTTCAATAGGGGAGGTGTTTGGGTGGTCACATAGGGTAGCTTCCAGGTTATACCTGCATGTACAAATTGCACCTGTTGGTTGGCATAGTCCATATTAAACTCATTCTCTACCCACCAATCAAACCCCAACACCACAGGTCAGGGCAACTTGTCCATTACCAAGAATTTGACCTTGATCTGGGCAAGACCCAGCTTCATAATAACACTTCCTTTACTCTCAAAGGAGGTGTTATTAGACTTATTACCTAGGGTGACCAGGGTATGTTTATCTTCCAATTCTAGTCCCAATTTTTTAGCTAAGCCTTGTTCAATATAATTATGGGTGGCTCCACTGTCCATGAGAGCTGGTATCTTCAACTCCTGGTCTGAATACAACATGGTGGCTTTGATAATAGGGTAAGACTGAGAAGAGCTGTTTATTGCAGAAATAGTGGGGTTCTGGGCAGTGGAGCTTCTTGTAGGGAAGTCTTTGGACAGGTGGCCATTCTGATGGCGGTGAATTTCATAAGCCTGCTTGTACATGGCACTGGTATTCTTCCAGGGTCATGTTCAGGCAAGGGCGTGCAGCAGTTTGGTTTCCTTGTGGCTGGTAGTTTCTAGGGGCCCCCATACTGTTGGGGCTGGCTGAAATCCATCCTGTGGGCAATGGCTAGGAGTTTGTCCTTGGGGAGGTTGCAGCAGTGATGGCGCATCAGGTTGGCATGGTGATTATTCAGGCCATTTCTGAAGTGCAGGCCAGAGATGTTGTCAGGTACTTCAGCAGATGCAGCAAGTCTTAAGAATCTCTGGATGCAAGCTTCCAGATCATCTATACCTTGGCTCAGGTGAAGAAGACCCATATATGCTTGTACTTTTGCTCCTGCGGGGGTGGTGGTGCTATTCATACGGTCCAGGAAGACCTCATACAACAAGATCCAGTTGGGGTCCTCCGCCCAGCAAGTTAAGGAAAACCTCTCTGGAGTCATCTTTCAGCTGTGCTGCCACCATCATCACCTTTTGGGCATTGTCACAATAGTTCTCAGGGTGGGCCCTGAACAGGCTGTTAATCATGACCATGCCTTTCTTGAAGCTGGCTAGGTCCATCTTGGGTAGGTCAGGGAAACTGGTGAGTGCGTAGGCGTTCTGGTTCAAGGTAGATATATTGACGTTCTGTACTTGTGCAGTACTTGGGTGGGATTCAGGTCTAGGTTTTTTGTGACCAATTGTGCAGCAGGTGCAAAACTGGTAGGTGTAGTAAGCTGCAATCATAAAAACAAACATATAAAGTGCCCCTATTATCAATTGAATATATGGGCTCAGGCTTATGAGTTTGAATAGGTTTGACATACTGTCATGGCCTGGGTGACTCCCAGGGGAACCTTCAGTCAAGGGGAAGGGTTGAGCCTGGAAGGCCCAGTAGATGACAGGGCCATCTGCATCACATAATTGGCAGTAGTAGCCCAAGGACGCCACACTCCCATGTGGGGTATCAATTGCTCAGTGAGCCCCAGCATAGCCAAATAGGCGAATCCAAGCTTACTGTAGTCATATGATGAAGTGGAAGGAATGAGAGGAAGTTCTCTTGTGGTGGGGCTCATGGTCAGGCTTGGCTGGGCAAGTTGTTGGAGCAGAGGAACACCAGGAAAGGAGGGGCGCGGTGTGGAATCAGGAGTTAATTCTTGGTCCAGCACTCTAGGAGATGGGGTAAAGGCTGGCGGTGGTTAGTTGGAGGCAGCTAGAAGTTTCTCTGTTTCCCAGCGCTGGCGTTGGTACTAGAGGTACTCTCTGTTTGAAAGCACCAGCAGTATAAAATTTGTAAATAAGTAATAAACTCCTGCAAAGTATAAATGCTCAGTGTGCATTAACCAACAAAGTTGATTAGATGAAGATATCAACAAAGAAAGGAGATGCCAGTGTTCCCAGTTATATCCTGCTGGGAAACTGCAATTGGACTTACTGGCAACTTCTTATTGGTCTTCAATGGATTATTCTCAAGATGGGCCCCATTGATAACTCCTGATTTGTCAGTTAGATGGATCCTTTCATTATTTTTGCCCTGGGGAAGCTGGTAGGGGGATTTTGGGCCATTTGGCAACCCAAGTCCCCAATTCTGGGTTTCATAGGGCGTGGGCCAATTAAAATCTTTTTTGCTTGGCTTTAGGACAGTTTTCAATTGCCCCCAGGCTTGGCCTTGACCACGGTTTGATTCCCCACTTGGAATTAAAGTTTCCTTTGGGTAAATCTGCGTAATTGAAACACACTCAATTGGTTGCACAATAGTTCAATTGCAGGCGTTGAAACTATGTAAAATAGGGGTTTGTCTGGCCCATTCTGGGCCCTGACAGTGACTGGTGGCTCCATATCCAACTGGTACGCAGACAGGGAGTTATATTTATCTTGGAATAGACAGGGCTCTGTTCTGTACTAAAGGCCTTGTCTATTGTATCTGGTCAACACCTTTGTTTGGGAACAGCCAGCATTCAAACAGTCTACTTGTAACATCCTCCATGTCAACAATCTCATATTTTATTTTGGCCTTATTTTTTACAGTTTCAATTAAAGCTTGAAAATTGAAATCAAATTTAACTTTTTTCATCAGAAAAAATTATTTAAGGTAAAAGAATCAATAAATATGTAATAAAAATACAATTCTTTTGGGATTGTTGACATTGAGGATGTTACATGTAGACAGTTTAAATGCTGACTGTTGCCCTTTGTTTGGTCTGAGGGGTCTTGCTCTAGTATCTTTTCAAAGGTGAAGTCTTTGTATTCAGGCTTTAAGAGTACTCTGTAAAGTGGATGAAACCAAATGTGGCACCTTGGGGACAATAAACTGTGGGCGGAGGAGCAGGCAGCCTGAAAGGATTTGAACTGAGCTGGTAAATAACAAAGATAAAATAGGGCAATAATTGGGGAACCCAATATCTCATAACCTTTTATTTAAAAATGACAATATAGTCTTAGTGTGGGGTTCACAGGTCTATATATTACCCCACCACCAAGCTTTAACTTTTTATGTGGGGTTCATCATAGGATCAGGAATTATGAGGTCAGGTGGCTAGGACGCCTGGGTTTTGAAGCAGTAAAATGGTATTTTTGCTGGAAAATTGTTCATTGGCTGGATCCTCAGTAAGGGTTGATTAACCCTTCTGTTCTTGAGTCATAGTCATGAGGGCAACCTTCTTTTCCACGTTTTCCTCAGATGGTAAATCTTGATTGGCTACCAAACTTGACTTCAAACTCATCAAGCTAATGGTAGGAACTTCTTTTCCTCCATTAGGTAATTTTTCTAGTCTTTCATTGGGTGGTGTGGTTTCCAAGTTTTCACTGGTATCTTTATCTTGGGAAGTATCTGCAGCCTTAGCTTGAGGTGACTTGATCCCAAAAAATGCAGGTGGACGGCCCCCAGTTTTTACAGTAGAAAAACAAATAGAAGGAATAGTATGTCCCTGTAAGACCCAAAACCAATGAAGAACTGCCGCCAAACCCTTAAGAGAAATTGACAACTTAAATGCTGTAATTGACAAAAAAATGGGTCAAAGCTGGGGTCGCTCAAATAGCCCTGGAAAATCTGGACCTACTGTATTTTTATCCAAACAATTATGACAAGAAAATCATACATTATACGTTGTTTGGTGATGGAAGAGCCCAACCCGCTGGTTGCCAGAATTTTTTGAATTATGACGTCATCAGCATAAATTCCAACACAGGGACTTCAACTGCTGAAAATATTTGTACCAACCAATTGGAAGCTGGGAATCCCTTCCCCCATCCTGAACTACCTTAAGACTTTCCCCATTCCCCTCTAGAGACTTGTTTCTAGATATCTTACTCACCTTGGGAATAAAAAGAAAGTTAACCTCATGTTTGCGTATTTGGGCCTATTGGCCCCTGTCTTTGACAACTTTGCCAGTGCAATGGTTCAGTTGGCTTCAGACTCCTTTTCTGTCTCTTGGACTGCCTTTTACGTCACCTCAACTTCTCATTAATATTCTGATTTTCCTCTGCAAATGATCTTCTTGACCTCAATTTTTATCTCCATTTTATGTTCCACAGGTTGCAGTTCCAAAATGATCAAGTCCTCCTCTCAATTTGGCTTACTGTTACTCAAACAATTAACTCTGTGTTTATTATATCCACATAATTTTTCTTTTAACAGTGCAGCTTGTCATCTAGCTCTAACACCAGTCCTTGGGACTGGTGGCCTGAAAGTAGTCAGGACCAGGGTTTGAAACCTGCTATTGGAACTGGGTTTCAAGAGGAGGAAAATTGTCAATCCTGACACTTCCCCCTATTTTGTATTTATACTTGCCAGTGAAATCACAGCTTGGTTATTAACAGCTACCTTGATTAAGGAACAATACCTTCAAAGAAAAAGGAACAGAGAATTGCAATTCCTACTTCAGGATACCGGTCACTGGGTGATTGTGTAGCAGACACAGGTTGTCACAGATCTTAATGGATTAGACATTCCAGATGCCACTTAGGATCCAGAAAAATGGAATGCTTGCACAATTTCCCTATTGCAAAATGAATCTATACATGTTAAATACATTTTAAACGCCTAAAATAAGGTATTCAAAGCATATTTGGATTGCACATTGAGTGCAGCCTTTACTTCCAAGGTTGATAACAAGATGATGCAATAAGTGCCACTGGTCTTCATTAGGCAAGGCGTGTGAAACAGTCATTTTCTTGTGCAGCTCTTTCTGGTGTGTTTTTTCCCTCTCCTCCTTTTGGCAAGTTCTTTAGTCAGTGCCTCCTTTCCTCTGGTGGCAATTCTACTGCCCCATGCTATATTAACACATCACTATCAAATAAAATACCAGTTTTTTCTTTATATCTTTTATTCTTCTTTCTGCACTAAGACTGTCACTATACCAGCCAAAGGTATAGTGTTAAGAGTGAGTATTACTGACCAAATTTTTGTATAATTAAGCAACCAATGCCATATTTTACAACACAGGTACATGCTGGGTTGCCAACATAGAGGTTAAGGCTCACTTCATAGCTGTAGATAACTTGATAACATAGGGGAGAGAGCAACCCAGAAAAGACCAAGGGCCAGTGGCAGGAAACATAGATTCTACACACCCAGTCTGTCACAAAAGACATTTTGCTATTAACCTTAAACAACCCCAGAGCAAAGATCAAATCCTGGCTCCCTCTGCCTGCGGCCCACCAGCCCAGAGAGCCAAGGGCCCAGCCGCTGGCATTTTCTGGGCTCAAGCCAGAAGGATGTTTTACAGATACCCACAAAACCTAAAAGATTCACTGAGATTTGATGATGTCAAAACAGCACGCTTAACCCATCAGCAAGGTTCCAAGTAAGCAGGTTTGTGACCTGAAATCCAATTATCCAGTCAATAAAAGCCAGACTAGGAAGTCAACTCAAATTTCCAAATCCAACAACATGAACAAATGATGATCCCTTACGGTGGATATCTCATTTTGGCGCTTGGCTCATTATAAGGATCAAGCTACCCCTTTTATCATCCTACTGTGTGATATACACAATCATGTTCCTGTTATCCATGACTCACATTAACTATATAATCACTACCTCTCAATAAAGAATACTATCTAGTTTCTAAATATTTTCCACTTGTAACTCTGCTAAAACAGCACAGTTACAACATTTGTAGCACAGGTAGGTTCTCCATCCTACCTTATCTTGTAAAATTCTGCCTGTTACCCGTATTTGCCATAGCCAACAAACCCTCAATAGAATCATGTCTGGCCTCCCAGCAGACTGGACACCATACACACCTGGCGACAAGATACATGATGGGGTTGTCCTTTACCAGAACATGGTGATACCACTCCCGCGTTTAATGCCCTGTCAGCACAAGGGTTCTTCCAGGCTCCCTCTGCTATACCTCATGCAACTGATGAAAATATCATGCCAGCCTACATAGCCCAAAGACTTTAGAGCGCTGCCCTGGAATCCTTTGCCAGGGCCAACAACAACAACACTGCTGCATGGATCCAATCTGCCCAAAGCAAACTGGCCCAAATGGAATGCCTGCAACAATTATGGATTGCAGAGATATCCATCCAACTGAATCATGATGCTGGCACCTGGTGCAACAAGTGGCATGAAAAACACACCAAAAAAGACTGGATACCTTCAAACAAGACTTATTGGCAAGATTTGTGCTTAAGGACACCACACTCATGATGATACGCCAGGTAAAGAACCTAAATCAGACAGGCACTGTGAAGGAACTCACCCGCACCTACAAGGAGCTCCAACTACATGCACCCTATGACATGGCCTTTGACACCCCAGCAATACACCTCATGTACTACAACACTCTCAAGTTGCACGTGATGAGACATGTGAACCTGGACCAGGTAACCAACCTGCAAAGCCTGTACTGTGAAGCAGAGAAAGCAGAACAAACATCCAACGCTCTACAAAAGGCACAGACTGGGAAACAAGAAAGGCCCAAGGACTCCCATCCAAGCAGGCGCTCCTCTCAACCACCTCCTGGAGGCAACAACAACAACCACAAAACCACAGGTCCAAATGGGAATGGGAATGGAAATAACGGCCGGTCAAATTGTACCCATTTCTGTGTCACTGTCACCCAAGGCAACCAAGATGAGGGAAAAGCACAGGGGGAGCACTAAGCAAGCCAAGCTCTCCCCACACAACTCCTGACTCACCCAACAATGAATACTGACCCAAGGACGTGGACTAATGCCCAATGATCCAAGTGCCCTTGGAAGACCCGGTACTGTACACCATTGCCAGACATCCCAATAAATTGATGTCTTACCCTTTCCGCTTTCACAGTTACACAGGCTCAGCACTCTTGGACTTGGGCGCAGATTGAACCTTAGTCAACAGCAGCTTTGTGTATAAATTCAAGCTGGCCACTAATCCTTCACGGATTAAAAACGTGGTCCTGGCTGATGAACATCACATTGCTGTGACAAAAGAGACTTTTCCCTTCTCCGTCATGCTTGAGAACCTCCACTCCACCATCCAAGGTCCCGTCATTGACTTCCCTAAGTTTGACATTGTACTGGGACTAGACTGGTTACAGAAAAACAACCCCCATGTGGACTGGGCAACCTCAGTGTTGATCATCAAGCGTGAAGGTGTCAACCACCAAATCTACCCGGACTCTGTAGACCAACTCCTACAAGACCATGTCTTTGTACGCATCACGGAGACTTTGGACAAGAAGGAAAGCCTGAAAGCAATTGACTGGGACTCTTGCCAGTATGAAATCATACACTTCAAGGATCACCAGGACACCTCCACACCGCAAGATTGCAACATTATGGCCCGGCACCCAGAAATCTTCAAGGAGGTGTTACCTGGGCTACCCCCTGAGAAACACATCCAACACTCTATCCAACTCAAGGGGGCTGTACCCAAGGCACACCTCATTTACAGGCTGACCCCGAACAAGGACAACACCCTGCGCGCCTATCTCAAGGAGGCACTGGAAAAAGGACTTATCCACCCCTCACAGTCTCCCTTTGGGGCTGCTGTATTATTTGTGGCTAAAAAGGACGGTACCTTACGCCTGGTCACAGACTATTGCGCCTTAAACAAAGTCACCATTAAGAATTGTTACCCATTACCACTAATTGACAATCTCTTTGACGCCTTGGGAGGAGCCTCTGCCTTCTCCAAGATTGATCTAACTGCAGGCTACAACCATATTTGCATCAAGGAAGAAGACATCCCCAAGACAGCCTTGCACACTAAGTACGGTTCCTACAAATGTGTGGTACTCAACTTTGGCATAACCAATGCCCTGTCCACCTTTGTAACCTTCATGAACAAAGTGTTTGCGCCACACATAGGAAAACACACACTAGTGTACCTGGACAATATTATTGTCTACAGCCCCTTGGTGGAACAGCACCACAAAGACCTGTAGGAAGTCTTTGCAACCCTGGCACGACACAAACTGTTGGCCAAGCCCTCCAAATGTCAGTTCTTCCAAGAGCAACTACCCTTCTTGGGACATATAGTCTCAAAAGACGGCATCAAACCCAACAGTCAGAAGATACAAGCCATCTGCAAAATGCCACCTCCCAAGGACAAATCAGAACTACACACTTTCTTGGGAATGGTGGCCTATTTACAATGCTTCATACCCAACTGCAGCGTCTTGACCGCCCCCTTGTCCACCATAAAAGGCGCCAAGTCCAAGTTTGTATGGACCCTCCAACGTGACCTCTGTTTTAGACGTCTCAAGGAAAAGCTCACAACAGTGCCCATCTTACAATACCCCAATCAAGACGAAGAATACCAGATGGAAACTGACGCTTCAGATACATCCATTGGGGGAGTACTACAAATTAAGAATAGTGATAGTGATTTCCTGCCTGTAGCCTACGAGTCGCGCAAACTGACAGATGGCAAGTGCCAATACCCAATCAACAACAAAGAACTGTTGGCCATTGTACACTGCCTAGTCAAATGGCGCTGTTACCTGGAACAGCAGGAAGAATTCACAGCACTAACCAATCATAAGTTGCTCATCTATTTCAAGACACAAGCAAACCTGTCACACCGCCAAGCGCAGTGGATGGAAATCTTAGAAAGGTTTAACATGCTCATCCAGTATAAGCCCAGGGCTAAACTTGCCATGGCGGACGCCCTGTCCCATCTGTATGTCTGCGCTTCTAGGGGAGAGAATGGGCTCAACCCAGACTGGTCTCTCCTAGTTCTCCGTACAAAAGATGAAGGGTTCCCCGCAGGCACAAACAATATCACCAAAGAAACGGTCATCAAGAATGAGCACCTCTTTGCTGACATATACGGGACTCTTCACAGAAAAATGTCAGATGGCACAACCATTCCCTACATTCCCACACATCAATGAGTTGATACCATTCTTTGCTACCACAGGGATCTCGGACATACTAAGAGCCAAAATCTATCTGAATTCCTAAAACATAAAGCCTGGTAGTAAACCCTATACCACAATGTCCAGGAAGTGCTAGAACAGTACAAGGTCTGCAAAAAGTTTGCCAAAAGCAAAACTCCGCCTAAGTCTGTACTCCCCATTCAAACCCAACTACTGTTCAAGGTATGGGCTCTTGACATTGTGGGCCCCATGCCAGGGAAACACACAACGACAAAAAATACATCATCACAGCCATCAATTTTGCAACAAGGTGGCCAGTAGCCCAAGCAGTGAAAACGCACACTGGTAACAACATCCAACAATTCATTGGCAAGGAAATAATCAGCAGGTTTAGAAAGCCAGAACTCCTGATAACCAATGGGGGCAAAGAATTGACCTCCAAAGACACCAATGTGTACCTCACCAAGAATGGGGTCAAACACACCATCACAACATCATACCATCCACAGGCCAATGGACGCGTAGACCAGCTTAATTGTAGCCTTGTGCAAGCCCTAGCCAAACTCACTGCTGGGAGACCTGAAGACTGGTATAAGCAGCTACCAACTGTGTTACTTGTGTTCCAAACCCAAGTGAACAGATCCACCGGGAAAGCCTGTTTGAACTGGTATACGGCACACAGCCAAATATCATTCAAGCATTGACAGGACCCAAACTGGAAATTCCAAGTCAAGTCCCCCCTTGCTCAGATCTTCAAGTAATAGAGGCCAACAGCAAACAAGCAGCCAAAGAAAAGGAACGCTTACAAAAGACCTTTGTTCCCATCTGCCAGAGACATGGAGTCAGGGACAAAGTCTGGGTCATGAATGTTGACATAAGCAAACTACAACCCAAAAAAGTAGGGCCAGCAATCATTCTAAAGGTAAACAACAATAACACTTACCTTGTGCAAGGGCTCAGGAAACGCAATCAAGACAAGATCTTACACCACAACCGCCTACAACCCTGCAAAGTGAGACAGAAACAACAAGAAACCGCCCTTCCTGCCACCAAACAACAACTGGTTCAATACAACGCACAGGCTCCCAACAACCTCCCTGACAACCTGCCTCCAGAGGAGGCCAACCTTCAGCCAGGGGGTGTTGAAACCACAGGCTCAACCCGCCAGCAAGGTTCCAACCAAGCGGGTTTGTGACCTGCAATCCAATTACCCGGTCACTCAAAGCCAGACTAGGAAGTCAACTTGAATTTCCAAACCCAACAACATTAACAGATGATAATCCCTTATGGTGGATACCTTGTTTTGGTGCTTGACTCATTAACAGGATCAAGCCACCCCCTTTTCCATCCAGCCGTGTGATCACCAACCATGTTCCTGCTATCCATTGATTCACAATAGCTATATAATCACTATCTCACAATAAAGATTATTATCTATCTCTAAATATTTTCCCCATGTAACTCTGCTAAAACAGCACAGTTACACAAACCTGAATTTATCATTGTAGATGTAGGATAAAAGATTACCTCAACAGCACTAATATCTATCTTTTCAATAATGCTATTCAACCCAGAATCAGTAATACATAATATATCCTGGCAAAATATAGAGTTAGAAAATCAAATAGATTCCTATTCAAAGCACTAAGCAATTTTTCAGATACCAACCCTAATCTTGGAACAGAAATCTTTGTTCCCTTGTTCCTAGGAGGGCACAAGGTGTGTCCTGGGTCAAATACAGGGACTAACTGTAGAAATTCACTGCACCCTTTGACTTTGGATCACATTATATTTCCCTGTTGTACCAAGAAATGCACCAAAACGCCAGCCAAGCCTCTGAATTCTCTAGAGGATTTGGCGCATACTGTAGACAAAAAATTTGTATTAGCCTATCCTGCAGACCCCTAGCCCTTGTTGCACCACCCTGGGAAGAAACACTGGTTAATTTGGACTATCTTTTGGCCTGGTGTTAACTGCTCTGGAAAACAATTCAAAACAGTCAATCAAAATATGCCACAAAAATGTCAGCAAAGTCAAATTGATCCCAAATAAAAATGTCCAACTTTAGCCAATCAAATGAAGGCCCAGGAATCAGTTTAGAGTTCTCAATTCCCCCTGGGTGGGTTCAGCAAAATTTCTACCCTAGCCAATTGGATCCAGACCAAGTTTTCATGTTATCCATCAATTTGTAACCTACCCCCTCTTAACTTAGCAATGGGAATTTCAGTCCCCTGCTTGTTGATTTTCAATTCACATTAAATTTTGGAATTGTGGTCACAAAATTTCTTAAAATTTTGTAAATTAGAACTCAGGTTGAGTTTTCTTTTCAACTTTAGAAGTGTTAGTCTTTTTCTTAATGTATATTACCTTCCTTGGGTTTTGTTTGAACCTAGCTCCTTCCTCAAAACTCCTAGGAGCAGCGCCAGCATATATCATCCATCTCAGATAACTACGCTTTTAAAATTACTCTTCAAACTTGAATTTTAAGTTAATAGTTATCATTAATTATCTATTATTACCTTTATTTTATGTTGTTTTTGTTTAATTTTGAACCCAATCTTGACCTAAGCGCTGTTAAAGCCAACCAAGACCAATACTAAGGCTACTTGGTTCCTTGTGTTATTTAAATGTTAGCTGGCTTATAGCTCCTCTGATATATCAAATTTATATAGTAAAAAGAACCCTAAAACCCACCTCAGGACTCCAAATTTTCTGGAGATTATGACCATGATACTCCCTGCACTTAAGTATGTGTTGTTTTCCATGGGTCACTTCTTGGTGCCTCTTTGGAATTCCTCTCCCAATTTTTGGTCCTGTATCTCCTTTTTGGCTTGCCTTGTGAGTAATGACTTGTCCAGTCTATTACATCTCCCTAGTAGGCTTCTCATCTCTATGGAGGCTCTTGTTAAGAGCCTTACCTGCAACAATATAGACTTGTACTCTCCAGATTACACTGCACTTGCTGAGGAAGTACCTGCAACCTTGTCTCTCCCTCTGGAGGAGAAGGCCTTTGTACCCCTGTTGACACCTGTGGTCTCAGATTGTGCACCCTCTTGCGCTCCTTGGCTCCTCACTGGACTTGTGTTGATAGGAATGAATGCCTACTTTCCCCAACTGTCCCCAGTGTCTTCCCTCTGGTCACCTCTTAGAGTGGTTGTCCCAGTGATTCACTGGATGAAATTCTGGTGATTTGTCTTTCCAGGATGGGAGCCAAACTTAGTTAGTTCAGCCCCCTTATCTCAAAAACTGAGTTGGGGTGGCATCCTCAGAGATATTGGTTCTATTGAAAGGCAAAAAGAGAGTCATCTTGACACTTCAAAAGGGACTCACCAATCTCCCTAATCATCATTGACAATTGATAACTAGGAGAAACATAGTTTACAGCAATACATGCTCTAAAAAAGCAGTTTCACAATCTAGGGGGACAATTTGTAAGATAATCTTTTGTTCTAAAGTATCCTGGATCTCAAGGTTATTTGCACCACTTTTCTCATTACTCAATCAGGATTTTTTTATGAGCAAACATACTAAAATTATGCATCTTATGGCCCTCTTGATAAACTTCTAAATTCACTACCATTAGGGAAGCTCTTTTTTGAGAAAAGAGAGAATATGAGTTGAGATAGTATTTATTAACAGAATGAGGACCCCTTATAAATCTTCTGATTTATCACAGTTATGGAGTCTTTTTGACCAGCTACTCCTTCAGAAAAGACTTATGAATGCTTCAGAAGACACCTGGTTATTCTAAACCAACCAGACATATAGATATTAAGATATAGATCAAGCACTAACAGAGACTACTTATAATCATAAATTTCTAAAAAGATTATTCTACTTTACAGTAACCTCCTGTTTATAATGCCTTGTTCCCAGAGTTTCTGCCTTTATAATGGCTTTTTTAAAAGCTTAAGCTATTGGGGCTCACTTTTCTTATAATAAAGTAAGCTTAAACACTTAATTTCTCAAAATGCCAGGGTATCATCTTTGTGGGGCCAGCCCTTCAAAATCATGGATGAAGTGGGATGCCAGGCAGAGCTCACCAGAGGATTGGCCCTAACTTTAATATTTAGGAAACAAGATGCTCAATCCAAGACCAAGGTCTAGAAGTGGATCATAGTATCAAATACCACCAAAAATTAATATAAATGGATGCAAATAGTTTGTTGGAATTATTTATGGGAAGGTCTGAGGCAGACAGATAGCTGGGCTTTGGAGTAGGAAGTGGGTCTAGTATGCGTGATGTGGAGAATTGTTGACTAGGGTAGTGAAGAGCTTGATCTATTAGGTAATGCATGTCAACCAAATAAATTAAATATATGAGATTTAATTAGTCTCAATAATTGATATGATTATTTATGCATTAAATTATGTCAGAAATTGAATCACCATGACACCAGCAATAAGGATTTGTTGCAACTGAGTTTCCAGACTTGCCTGCTAACATATCTTACAATACACGGGGGCGCTCAATGAGCCACCCCTTGACGTATCTAATGTTATGGATTAATCTGATGGGAATATCAAATGGCATGTACTTCATCCTAATTAGGAGTGCTGCCAATTTGACTTGCTGATCCCCTCACAAGTTATTCCTTGGCTTCAAATCTTACATGGAACTTCCCACTATGCCACCCCCTTGTGGCCTTGTGGCTTTCCCCATATAGTATATTAATCACAATATTCTACAATAAACAATACCTTATTCTTATTATTCTGTCCTTTCTATTGGACTGTTGTATTCCCCAATTCCAAATACTGAATCCTCATTGGTTCAGTTGCAACAGTGGTAGCAGCAGTAGTTTATGACCTACCTAGAACAAAATTCCCCCAAGAAAGGACAGAGTACGGGCTGTATGGCTACTCCCCAACAAGAGACCTTCCTGCCAATTCCCAAGGGGGACATCCCTGACGGGTACGTCATCTATCAAGACCAGTTAGTTCTTTCCAGCGTGTACAATTGGCTCCGCCTTGGGCAGCGGGACGCCAGCGTCACCCCGCCTCAGTTGGACCTCTCTCAGTGCATGCTCAATCTTCAGCTAGAATCCTTTGCTGGCGGCATAGAGGGGGACAACATTGTCAGTTGGCTCCAATACACTGAAACCTACCTTTGCATCTTTCAGGTCCCTGAGCCCATGCGGGTTGCCACTGCGTCTGGTTGCCTCCTGTGGCCTGACGCTGTGTGGTTCACCAACTGGGCCAGCCAGGAGCTTGATATTACCTGGGCGGCATTCTGAGACACTGTCAAGTCCCGTTACAGTGAAACCTTTTTCCCCATTGTCGTGGGAACCCCTCTTCTAGCAATCAAGCAAACTGGTTCTGTTCCTGAGTACCTTGCCGCCTGGCAACAGGCTCTTGCTGCTGCCCCCAAAGCTGTGACTGACAGAAATGCAATGCTACTCACTCTCATTGCCAATGGGTTAAAGCCCCATATCTGCAAGTGGGTCCCCGTAGGTTGCTGTACCTCCATTGACAACTGCTACAAAGCCATTGTGGAGGCTAACAACCAGGCCTCAATGGGCTTCCGCCGTACCAGTGACGCTCCATCCCAACCACATACAACACCTGGCAATGGCCACAATCAAGTAGGCCGCCGCCAACCATGTCAGCAGGATAATGGGACTAAATGCCCCCATGAGGGGGAGCTCCAGCTAGTGCAGATTGAGGATCAGGGAAAAGCCTGGGGGTTGTAGCAATAGGAGGACCTGCAACCCCACCTGACTCATCCTCTCAATCCTTGCTTGCAAAGAACCCCTGTGACTACAGCATCCACAAAGCTGAAACCCTGGACGTCTTTCAAGTCCACAGTGACGACCCTGTATTGCAAGTGAGTCACTCCTCAAATAAAAAAACACACTTGACCTATCCCTTCTGTTTCCGTGGGAACACCCATAAATTACTGGTAGATACCGGGGCCAATCACACTATGGCAGACCAGGTGTTTGCCAACTCTCAGCAATTAGACCAAGTGCCCAGCAGATTCAAAGCAGTACAGGTAGCTGACTCCCGCAAATGGCCATCACCCACAAGACAGTACCCTTCTCTGTGAGAATGGGGAATGTCCAGGTTAAGCTCTCTGGGCCAATCATGGCAGGACTCAGCCACAACGTCATTGCTGGCCTAAACTGGCTTTGGCACAACTGTCCCTACATTGATTGGGATACCTCTGTCATCACCCTCAACAGAAATGGGGTGGGGTTCCAGATTTACCCTGTAGAAATGAGCAAGTTAATCCATGATACAGTGTTTGTCAGAATAACAGAGACATACTTGTATGATTTTAAGGGGGGAACTAGACTTTAACCAATTCTCAGTCAAATTTATCTGTGGTGAACCATCAGCAGTCCCTCCCTTGACCTCCTCACCACCATCAGCGCTTGCTGCACTCCTCAAGAAGTACAAGGATGTATTCAGTGAGACACTTGAACAACTACCTCCTCCCCGGGAGATCCAGCACGCTGTACAACTTCAAGGGTTGTTACCTAAATCAAAGCCATTATACCGTCTCACACCAAAAGAAGATGAAACCCTCTGCCAGCACCTTGTGGACACGCTTGATAAGGGCTTCATTTGCCCCTCACTCTCTCCATATGGGGCAGCTTTCTTCTTCATAGCTAAGAAAGACGAGTCCCTTTGCCTGGTCACAGACTACCTCACCCTAAATGAGGTGACAGTTAAGAAAAAGTACCCCCTGCCACTGATTGACGACCTGTTTGATACACTTGAAGGTGCAAAGGTCTTTAGAAAGATTGATCTCACTGTGGGGTACAACCAGGTCCGCATTGCACCAGGGGATGAGGCAAAAACTGCCTTCTGTACACGCTACGGGTTGTTTGAGTGTTGTGTCATGAACTTTGGAATGACCAACGCTCCCTCCACCTTTGTCATGTTGATGAACAAAGCATTTAAGGAACTGATTGGGAAATGTGTGGTTGTGTACCTTGAAAACATCATTGTCTTCAGTCAAGATCAAACCACACATCTCCAACACCTCTGTGCTGTCCTCAACACCCTTCAGAAAAACCAGCTAAAAGCTAAACCCTCCAAATGTGAGTTTCTAAAGTCAGGAGCTGTTATTCCTTGGGCACACCATCTCTGCCCAAGGGATAAAGCCTGACTCTGCCAAAATCAAGGCAATCACCAGCATGCGCCCCCACCAATGTGGGCCAGGTGCGGACATTCTTGGGCATGATTGCCTATGTGCGCAAGTTCATTCCCAATTGCAGGGAACTAATTGCACCTCTCACTGAGCTCCTCAATACCAAACAGCGCTTCCATTGGACCCCTGCCAGAGATTGAGCCTTCAAGACGTTGAAGCAAAGGCTCACAACAGCACCAGTACTGCAGTTCCCCAATTGAAACTGACAGTACAAACTTGAGACCAATGCCTCTGACAGGGCCATAGGGGGCGTGCTAAGAGTAGAAACTGACAATGGTGTCTTTCTCCCTGTGGAATATGAGACTAGGAAACTTACTGACCCAGAAAAAGACTACCCCATTCATGATAAAGAGTTGGCAGCAATTGTGAACTGCATTGGGAAGTGGTGCTGTTATCTGGAAGGGGATGCCTTCTCACCCTGCGTCCTGACAGACCACAAGTTGCTCCAGTACTTCAACATGCAGTCTCACTTGACACTCTGCTAGGCAGGATGGGTCAAGCGTTTATCACCTTACCATTTGCACATTGAGTACAAGCCTGGAAAGGAACTTGTCACAGCTGATGCGCTTTTGCGGCTCTAAGTGGTGTCCATCACTGGGGACAATGGCTTGGACCCAGATTGGCCCATGCTCTACCTCCACCCTGAGGCAACTTGCTACAAGGACCTTAACTTGGTCACCATCTCCAAATTGAAGGACAACAAAATTCAGTTCACCACTGATGCTAGTAACGTCTGCCGCCAGGCAGAGACAGGTGAGAAGATGCCTTACATTCCCACCACGCAACAAGGGGACACAATATTGCACTACCACCAAACCCTGGGTCACATCTGGGGGTGTAACCTCTTTGAGATCATGAAACAAAAGGTTTGGTGGCCGCGCATGCGTCAAGACATCTTGGACCTCCTTGAAACGTGTGTGCTGTGAAATAAGAACACATCCAAACCTGCACCCCCCAAGTCTGTCCTGCCCATCAAAGCCATGGAACCCTTCAAGTAGTGGGCCCTTGACATTGTGGGGCCACCCCCTGAAGACAGACTGGGAAAGAAGTACATTATTGCTGCCATTGACTACTTCAATTGCTGGCCAGTGGCCTGGGCAACAACCAACCACACTGCCACCACCATTACCCGCTTTATTGGTGTCGTGAATTTGGCCTTCTAGTCCTTCTGGTTACTTCTTGGTTGGTTGCTTGCTTGAAAAGAACAGGAAAGGCTGTATTCACGGTGGCTTACCACTAATAAGATGACCTTAAGTCTTTACCTATCCAGTGGAGGTAACAACTAAGAGTAGTCAAATGTATATCAAGTAGTAAGTGTAAAAGTATGTGTTTTATTTAGAAAGAAGGGAAGTTTATATACTATAATGGCTGCACAATGGATGCAGGAGTGTTATTAACACCTGCACCATTGTCAGGAACATTACAGGATCTTCTGATGTCCACCAGGCTCTTTCATCCATACTCTTTCCATCTTAGGACAATCCGGACAATCCAACAGAGAAGAGTGGGTGCGTGTTACTCCGGAGTAGCTGCAGCTTGCAGCTACCAATTACAGCAGCTGCTAGCAATGCCTGAACCTGATCCGACCTGGATGTAATAGTACAGCCAACCTATTGTAACGTCCCAGATACAATTAGGAATGCAGATCCGTTGGATCTGACTGATTTTGATGCAAACCAGTTTAGTCTTGACTATCAGGATTAATTTTCACTGATAGCCTTGACCATTATACATATGCCATCTAATTTACAACATTGGGTAATGGCTGGATGTTAAGTAGGTTGCAGTAGCCAGAATGCTTGTACATCCAGACCCTTGACAAGTGTCTGTGATCATCCTAAATCAGAAAGGGATCTCAAGGTTAAAAAAATGGAGTCTTTGTCTAACAAAGGCTCTAAAATCTGAAATAAATTGTTATACATCACACCAATTCTTAATGTATTCTTGGTTTTGGAGAAATTTTCCTCCATTATGTTGAGGATTATAGTTTGGTTCTTGCTCTAGGCCATCTCAAAGTACATCATAAGATTCTTTGTCTTTCTTAAAAAAATCCATTTTGGTAACAGGGATCTGGAATAAAGCTCTCACAAAGTTATCCAACAGGTAAAAATTGTATACTTGATTAGGAAAAAGAATCTAACACACCCTGGGACCTCTATGTCTCTGGAAGGTTCTTGTATTAGAGCCTCTTCAAGAAGTCCTATACAAGCTCAGTAAAGTTTACACTGTATAATTTACCAAGTGCTGTAAAATATGCAGCCTGGGTGCTGATTTCTACAAATAGTTAGTCTACTACTTCTTTATCTTATTACTATACATGTTGTGGTATAGTGACAGCCTGGGTAAGGACAGAAGAATATAAGAAGATAATAAGACAAAACTGGTGTTTATTTAGATAGTATTGCATTTTAAATAGTGTGAGGCGGGGGAATTACCACCAGAGGCAGGGAGGCACAGACAGAAGGACTTCCCTAATTGAGGAGAGTGGATTGGCACAGCTAAAAGTCCCACACAAGAGAACAACCTCTTCCTTGCGGTTTTCCTTAAGGAAGTAGATATAAATAACTTTGTTGTCCTATTTATAATCCTGGAAGTAAAGCCTGTGCCTTGTGCGCATTCAAAAGGCAAATCAAACACCTGTTTTTGAGGCGTTTTAAACGTCTTTATCACTAGTAGAATCAGGATGCAATAGCGTGATTGCGCAATTGTTCTGTTGCTCAATTCCTAGATGGACAACTTAATGTCTAATCCATTTAATCTGCAACACCAAGGGAAACCAGAACCAGATAGATCAGTTGCACATCTCAGTATATGACATCTTCCCATTATATGGAGTTATCATCTGTCTTTAACTCTAAAAGTGGCTCCCTTGACATCAGATATATATCACATATCTGTTCATCCTGTTTGCAGACTACAGGTGGGGTCAGACCCTCTGACAGCCCAATTGGCTGTTATAATTTTAGTGAAAGGTTGCTGAGATGTAAGGAACAAGGGCACAGAGGGTAACAGCATTCATAATTTCCATAAAAAGAGACAAGTTTTAATTTGTTATTGATTTTTTGTTGTACCTTTTTCTTGTTCTTCTTTCCTGCCTCTTCTTCTTTTCTGGTTATCTTGGGTGCAAAAATTGTACAGGCCTGTATTTTTTCTTTTGTTCCCTCTTAGCAGCTTAATATGCTCAAAACCTCTGTGTTGTTGGCCCAGAAAAATGAGGAGGTGGGCACTTATGATTTGAGCTGTAGTCCTAAGTCTAAAATCATGTGAACATTGAGAAGGTGCTCCAGGGTCTTCTAATTTGTTTAAGGAATTTTGATTAACAGGGTCTTAGTGGTGACCTTTTTAGTTTATTCCCCATTTAGATGCATGGTCTTGAATTTGGATTTGACTTTTTTATCTATCTCTTTAATCTTAGAAACTGCTGCAGTGAGCTCTTTCAATAGCTCTGAGTATTCTCCCATTTCTCAATCAGTATTTACTGCCCCAGTTTTTATACTTTCTAAACCCAAAAAAACTCAATATAATCTACATCTTGTTGCTCCCTTTTTTCTTACTTGTCTTATTTTCCTATAAAATTACAAATATCAAATCATGTATTTTTCTCTTTGGGCATATGTTTTTAGCTATTCATCAATGCATGTTGTTCAATTTGTGGTTTTCTATTGCTTCCATAATTGCTTCATTATCTTCAGTAAGTTAGAGCATCCTACTGTATTAAAGTCACACTAGGCTTTTTTGCTTATTTTATTTTGCACTAATAATTCATGTGCTTATTGTGTGTAAAGTGGCTTTCTGTGATCCAGATTTAAAACTATAATGATAAACTTAAAGCCAAACATTAGCCTATTCAAAATTAATTTTTGTGCCATAAATTGTCATTCAAAGAGCTTTTAATATCCAGGGGCTCATGAATCTGGCTGTTTAAGGCTTGAAGCTACTTTAAAGATGGTTATAAACATGTTCCTTTGATACTATTATGTTGATAGCTGTAAGTTATTAAAATTAAGAAGAGTTTGAAAAAATTAGTTTTATTAAAGCTCCCAACAACTTATAAAAAGTGAAATAGGGGCTTAAATTATTTATTAAACTTGATGATATGAAATGAAATCACGTCTCAAGTATAGCACATTCATTTAGAGACCAAATTTGAGATCAGGATAATCATTTTAATCAACTTCTGGTTAAACCTATCAATTATCATGGCCTGGGTTCTGCTGTAAAGATTTCCTGAATTGGACAATAAGAGATCAAAGAGAATCATAAAAGAAAGATAGGCCCAAACTAAATTAATAATTATATCAAGAAAAACCCTGGCAAAAAAGAGATCAAGCTCTAAGCCCTAACAGGTAAATTTTGAGGTAAAGGTCAAACATTATCAAATTGATGTTAAGGTTGATAGCTCTAGTTATTTGCTCATTTTTAAAAGTTTGTTTTGAATAAGGGGGAATAAATTTATTTTCTTTGAAAAATGTGTTTATAAACTTGTTCATTCAAGAGCATTAGAAAAATATTATAAAGGGAGCTAACCAATATTAGTAAAGGGGACCCCAAGAAAAAACAGAAAAAAACCTAGGTGTTTAACACAAGAGCACACTAACCCAAATCAATTAGGAGTGTCAAGAAGTTTTGACAAGCAAAAAAAGTAGAAATGGGTTTGGAACAGTACAGAAAATTAAAAAAAAGAAAGAAAAAACACAGTGAAACAAACATAAGGCAATCTTAAAGCCTTATGACCTAATTTTGAACCTTGGGAGTGAAACCAGAAGACACAGGAAGTGAATTTGAAGTACCTATCTTCAAACCTTGAAGTGAAAAGCACTCAAGGTAAGTTGGAAAAAAAAATTTGAGAAGCAAAAGGGAAAATTAAGTTGCCAAGAAGTTTGGAAAAGCAGAGGGGAGTAAATACTAGAAAGAACATTGAAGAAAAAAGCATAAGAGCTCCAAGGTTTAAAATGCCATCAGATAGAAAGTAAATGACCATCCTGACAAGATGGCTCTTTTTTGCCAATGTATGCTGTGAAAATCTTCAAAACAAGGTATTTTATTATCCACCAAGATGATATCTAATCATTCTAACTTTAGGGAAGACACAGGATAACCAGTGACTTTAGCTTAACCAGCATCCTTTGAGTATGAGGTATTGTCATCAGAAGCTAGAATTCTGAAAGTTCTCACAGCCCAGAGGCAATGGGATGATCTTCTCACTTCTGGATAAAGGTTCATAGTTGTTTCTATATTATACTATAGGAAAATAATGATGTATGGCGGCAGCATCACCTTTGATCTAAACTAATCAGTTTTTTGATGGGAAAAGAATTGGGGGAAAGGGCTATACTCTATTTTTAATTCAAAAGGGGGACATAACAGTAAGCATCTGTCTTTATTGTTATAGAATGGCATTGTGGCTGGCCTATCTGCCTGCATTGTTTCCAAAGCTAGCTGATAGCACTAAGATATAGACTGAAGCAGCATTTGGGAAGCACAGCTTGGGGCCCAACCATGAGGTATGGATTTTGAAAGGAAGCTTATTTATCCACTTTCATAGCATTGGTGTTCTTCTTGACACACTGTACAACAGAATTCATTAATCTATTGGAGTTGGCTGCCTATCCAGGTCACTATCCAGAGCTAGCCAGTGTGTATCTGCTAGCTGATGGGGGGACTGTTTCAATTAACCAGAGCTACTCTGATACAGTAGGTCCTTGAGGATTTTATCATAGATTGGTTGGTTTGGAGGCCCAATTTGGGGTGGACTCTTATAGGAGTTATTCAGGTGACAATCCTTATGATGTCCTCCTGCTCTAGGATATAATTAAATATTAGAATAGTAGTTATCATGAAATTCACATCTGGGTGCGTTTTGAGATGAGCTAATCAAATGTGCAACATCTGTGTGTCACACTCATTGATTTGGAGAAGGGTTTTTATTGATGTCAGGATGGTATCCAGCCAGAGATCTATCTATCCATTGCCCATCTGCTGGCAGGCTTATGCCAGACCCATTCATGGGCTGCATAGCTGTGGGCTGCACTTATTGGTTAGAGCCAACAACTAGACCGCCTTCCAAGATCCTGGTATGAACCATGGCTGCTGTGACAAGCTGTTTGTGGCCAAGAGCTATTCCTGCCGCCTGCTGGAAGTTTTTCTGCAAACTGCTTTCTTCAGCAACAGCAGCCTAAAGTGAGAAAAGAGAACCAACCTGACCCATTCCTGCCCTGCCCTGCCCAGCCCAGCCATTAAAGGCACTTTATAGACCCCTTTTTGTCATAGCAATAAATTAGCAGCTAGTCTTCTGGTTATAAAAAGGTTTATTGCCCCAGTTTTTTAAAGTGCTGTGTAAGGCTGCTCAGAACACTGAAGCATACTTTCTAAAAATGTGGAAAAGATCTGGTTACCACCACCACTTAGATCCAGTGAGTTATCTGGGCCAAGATTCTAGGGAGAGCGCATCAGCTTTAGTGTCTAATGCAGGACATGATGCACCCAGATACTTCTATGGAGAACAAACAAAGCAGGTGGTTATAGGCATAGATTAGAATTTAGTGGTTCAATCACACCATCAACATCCGGTTGATAAAGTATACAAGTATGAAAATCAAAAAATTTGGTATCTATATAGATCATTGTTTGAACCACTGTAGGGGTGTCTATGAGTCAGGGTAGTGGAGAAATGAAGAGAAGAGATAATAGTGGATTGGAAGTTCCAATCCTGAGGCTGGGTGAGAGGAGCCAATGCAAAGAGAATAGTGCTGGTGGACTGGGTGATTTTTCTAGAGAAATACACAATGCAGATTGACAATTCTGGGTTGCTGTTGGCGTGATTAGCTAATAGACATCTGCTGCCTGGGGTAGCAAACCATTGTTCATCTGTAATTGGCTACCCTTGGTTACATGGAAAACAAGCTGGGTAGTCAAGTCAGCCTTGGTCTGCTGATCAAAATGGGAGACATGGTCCTGGACACTAGATCAAATAGCACTAAAGGTATGCAGGCTTTAATGCTAGACAATGTACCATATTTCATAGGAAATCATATCTTCTAGGTGGATATCCACATGGCCATCTGGTTATACAGAGGCTTAATTTTATTATCCCTTGATGGTCTCAGTATTCAGTGCACTGTTTTTAATTAAGTGGCTTGAGAAAATCTGCTATGTGGGGTGCAAAGAGTCCCACACATTGAGTAACCCACCAGGTATCTAGATACATTCATATATTTTGGTGTGATCTGCACCTGTTGTATATTATATATAGTCCTCTGTTAAGCAAGCTAGAGATACATCAACAAATTCCCCCTTAATGCTTTCCTCTTCCAGCCCTATTATCTGTCTGGTGGTACCAAAATTGTTAGATGGGAGGATCATCTGCAGTAGGTTACAGACATGACACTGTCTGCAATAATTTTCAGGTATAAGCAATGGCAGCCATAGACATGACTATACCTGGGATCCCCTCTGACACACCATCATCTTCCTGGGCAGTTGGAAACTGCAGGGACTAAGGTTGCTGCCCATGCATTCAGAGCTTCACTGTGCAGCACATAGATCAGATTCTGTGATAGGCAAGGTGTTCCCTGACCCAGCTTGATAGGAGCTGTGGATCCAGCTGCCAGAGCTTGAGCATGATGGAATATACTTGGTGATCTGTGGCCTGAGTGCCACCCTCTAGGGCTTGGCCTGTGTAGCATCTCCTGCCCATAAGATTGCTGAATCTCTTCTTGTAGCGGTGAAGGCAAGCTTTGTCTGACTGGCAGCTCTTTCTTGGGTCAATCCATACTGTTTAAGAGCCACAATCCCCTGTAGACCTTGGCCGGTGATGGTCTAGTACTTTGACTTCTCTTGAGCTGGGAGGTTAGGTGAATTGGCTGCAACTAATATTATTGATCATCTGGTGCTGCTGGTACTGGAGCTGATATATTACTGGTTTTTCTAGTTGGCTGCTGCCCCAAGAGGGGTCAAGAAGAGAAGTGAGGCTAGAGCTGACCATCTGATGATGCTCAAACAAGGTGATCCTAGTTGGACCAGGAGATATGTAAAAATCAGCTTTCTTGTTACCAATATTAAATACCTGGATGAAAATGAGGGCTTTGCTATCATAGTTTTTATATGTGCTGATGTTGGTCTTGCCAGAATACTGGTCTTATAGCACATTAATTTGTTATTGCTGGTGTTGCAACATCTTTGATTACTTCCTCTTGCGGAATTAATGCCCCAAGCAGCTCACCAAATGAGTCACCAAATAACTCACCCACCAACCATTAATTTGGTGGCACTACTATAATTTGGACATCTATTACAGGGATCAAACAATCCAGATCCTAAGCAGAACATAACGTTAATAAGCTTTGTGACCTAAGCAGAACTTTACTCAGATAAGCCTCATGACTCCCATGACATACATGGATAGTATCTGGCTTTCCATGATACTATATATTATCCTATATCCATATACAATAAAGTATCATTCTCTTCTTAAATTTTCCCTTTATCTCATTTATCATACTTCCCAGAAGTATATAATCAACTGTCAGGGCCCAGAAAGCCCTAGACAATCAGCTGGTCTTCCTAGAGGCAAAAAACCCCACAGCTTGGGAACCCCTACCAAGTATTCCCAGAGCAAGAAACCCCCCTTTTGACTAACAAATGGCCCAGGATTCAAGAGGCACACAAGCCTCAAATCCCTGGCTTTGATTCCATTATCAAATTTGGGCCTCTCAAATATTGGGAAATGGTATATTAGGAGTGCAATTGTTTGATTGTGCAATTGGGCACTCAATCACTTGCAGGACCTATAAATAACTGTGGCACCTTGACATGCTGAAGTTCAAGAAAGGTTCATGTTATACCAACCATTGAGCACCTACCCCCTGGTCCAAGTATGCAAATTCCAGTGAAAATTGTAAGTTTAACTGCAATTGATGCCATCAGTTCTCTGGTGGCACTAAAAGCCTCAAAATTACCAATAAGTATAAATAGTGAGGAGCAGAAGCCCTCCTCACTCTTGAAATCTTAAATAAACGACTTTATGCTCAGGATTCCTTATTTTCTTGAAAGATCTATCTACTTTTACACCAATATAACTATTATGTTTGCATTTATTTTTATCTCCACTACACTTTACAACCTCACGCATCTGCTCCTCCTGGCCATCAAGAGCAATCATTTGCCCTCCATGCTGGAGATTCCTCCTACTCCCCCCTTGCCAACTGTGCCTCCTGCCCAGGACTTCAGTAAGTTGGGTTTTGTCTATATCATAGTATTGGGACTGACCAACCAGATTGTGCCCCATACTGGGAGTTGGTGTTCCCTAGCTACTGCAGTCAACTATCTGGTCAGAATTGCGCTTATTGTGTACTTGGCCTTCCAGGAACAGCCTTCCTCCCCTATGAGAGCCCATCCAGACTCTGGTATGGGCCATTACATCAACAGTGATAGCACAGGTAGGTTATCCACACCTATGCAACTTGAAGGAAAAATTCCTCTATAATAAAAGGATCTAACAAATGAGTCAAGATTTTTTAGATTAAGCCAAGGCGCTGTCATGGTAGGTTCCATCATGCCAGGAATTATCTGGCCAAGTAGAAAGGCTTGAAAAGTCTGCAAAAATTTCACAAAATTGACCAAGTTAACATATTTGAATCAAACAGTCAATCAAAAATGGGTTACAGCTGCTCCAGTCTGCCAGCTGAAAACAATTCCTTTTTGAAAATTGATGTTGATAAATTGATGTAATTTGAGGGTTACCCAATATGAGCTTGTTAATCAGCATGGTTGTCAGAAATTGGTCACTCAAGGGTTCTTTGCAACTTGGACCAGATACTTACTTGACAATGTAGAAGGAATAGGAGCCCAGGATCCAGGTGGTATTGTTTAGTCAATTTTTGATATATTGAATAATTTTCACTGTTTCAACTCTAAGAGTTGAGTCCTCCAAAAAATTTACTCAATAAAAATCAAATATCCCTTGGTCTAATTTACTTTTAAAAATGCATTATGTAGTTTTATTGTTGCGCTACATTCCCTACAATCTTATTATAGGCCAGATCATTACTGGAAGATGGGGCCCTGCAGTTAGAACTTTGTCGTCAGCACCTCCCAATGTTAATTCAATGCCTGCTGATCTTGTAGTGGTCCCCCCTGTCTTAGAAAATGAAAATTGTGCTGCATCTCAATGTCCAGAATTTTATTCTGAAGATTCTCTGATGCTTTCACAGGCAATTTATCTTGGGTTACTTTGGTTAGGATTAATTATTTTACTTAATCCTAGTATCTCATTTGGAAATTTCACAAAACAGTATTTGAAGCTGTGTTGGTGGTTAATCATTAACTCTATGTGGATTTGGGTAGTAATTCCCCACCATTTATAAATGGCTTCATACTATCCTGTGATTTCTGTCACATTACTCAACTCTTTTACTTCTGAGTTTTTGGAGACAGTTTGTCATTAATTTGTGTTTCTTTTCTCCTGTTCTGTTGAGATATCTGTGTTTAGCATGTTTATTTTTATCAGTTCTTTTCTGAGTTTTCAGTTTAGACTTTTCTTTAATTTTTGGTTTTCATCTCTGGTTGCAGTTGTTGATAATGGATCTTCTGTTTCCTATTTCTGCTGTGCTATGTCATTTTGGCGCCTGGATTATTTTCCTGCTCCACCTACTGATGAAATTTTTTGTGAATTTTTGTCAGCTTTATCATTCTATTCTGGATCAAGCCTTAGTCACAAATCCCAAGTTTACCATGTGATGATGAAGATTTCTGAGGATGCTTGTGAATGGTTGTTGTCTGCAGTGGAGCGCAATCCACGTGTTTTAACTGAAAGTGCATCTCTTAACCCTTTTTTTAAAAAAATTGGGTGTATCTATTGAGGAGCTCAAAGTATATTATAAGTTGTACGCCTTCCAACAGGGTACTACTCCGTGTTTTGATATTCTTTCCTCAGTTTCTTGCCTACTGCCGCCAATCAATGTTCCTGAGGTGAATAAACTCTCAGTATTGTGGCTAGCAGTTGATCAGAATGCCCAGGATCTGGAAGTTTGGGATTCCCTGTTAACCACAACTGAGGCCCTGGTAAGCCAAATTATTTCTCTGGTCTCAATTTGTTGGTTTCCAAACAAGGTTTGATGGAATTCAAAGCCAAAGCTGCTGTGTTTTCCTGGTTTTCTGGGACTTGTTCTGTGGTAGTGTCCTCCAGCCAGAGTCAGGATTATTCTCCCTATGGTTCTTCTCAGTTGAAATTGGCAATTTTTAACAAACCCATCAAGGTGAATGAAGTGCCAGTAGTGTCTGCCCCCAAGAGTTCATTGGCTATGCTTCAACATATTATGCCTGCAAAGCCTTTGGCAGTAAAATCTGAAGAGTTACCCCTTGTTCTGATTGATTGTGATCATACTGTCCTTCCTGCTGCTGTCCAAGAAATGATTGAGCAATACTTTCAGGAGCATCCTGCCTCCTCAGCTGCTGTCTGTACTACCAACAAGAATCAGTATCATGCCAAGATTGCAACATTTGCTAAAAATAAATCTACTTCTGGTTACTTCTTGTTTTATGGTAGCATTGATAATGATCAGACTATCTATTGCCCAGCCATTCTTTTGGATACAGATGCTTCCAAGAACTTCATGATTGTTAAGACCACAGACTTGCTGCAACTCAAGTATCACCCAGGAATGCTTGTTAGGGGTGGGAACTTCAAAATGTTTCCCTCTTTTTAGCTCAAGAAGCCGGTGACATTTGTAGTTGCAGGTCAGTATTTTACTGCAAGGTTCTCCATTTTTTCTACCCTTATTTATCATATTATCTTGGGGGTGGGCTGGTGGCGCAATCATAATGTATTGACCTTGCTGAAAGAAAATGAGCTGCAAGTGGTACACTCTTTGGTCATATCTATCTGTATTCTGTTGTTAGGTATGTCTGAATTAGAGCAGTCTTCTCAGACCATTCAATTGGTTCCTGTTTCCGTCCCTGCAAGTTTGGATTTACCAGCATGCCTGCACACTGGTCCGTGGTGTTTGACGTGACTAGGGGCAAGGTCCTTCCCAAGCATACTCAGTTTGACTTTGACTTTAAAGTTACTGTTGATCTGATCAGTATTGCGTCTCCTATTTACCCTTTAACCTTGAAGGAAGATGCATATTTAGAGGAGTGGACTTGAGACATGTTGGTGAAGAGATAAATCTTCAATAAGGCTTTGTTGATCTGCTCCCCCTTGTTGTTTGTTCAAAAGTTGGATGGGTCTCTTTGTCCTTGTGTAGACTACGGGAATTTGAATAACATTATAATTCCTGATCCCTATTCCTTACCTCTCAAAGCTCAGATTTCTTAGTGTGTCAAGAAGGCAAAGGTATTCTCAAAACTTGATCTGTTGAATGCCTTCAATCAAATCAGTATTGCAGAAGGAATGGGATAGTTAAAAGCATTCAGAACCAAGAAGGGCATCTTTCAGTTTTGTGTAATGCCTTTCCAATTGAAGAATGCTCCGGCTTGCTTTCAGCGGTTAATTGATTTAGCCTTGGGGGATCTCCTAGGTGTATGTGTCATTGTTTATATGGACAATATCTTAATATTCTCTCCAGATGAGGAGTCGCATAAGGCCCACCTGTTAGCAGTGGTAGAGCTCATTCTCCAGGCCCCTTGATCATTAAAAGGAGTAAATGTGAATTCTTTAAATGTAAGGTTACCTTTCTGGGTAATATTATCTTTAAGGATGGCCACATCATTGCTCCTGACAAGGAAGCTGCAGTTCAAGAGTATGCTACGCCTGTGACAGTATCCCAACTTTGTATTTTTTTAGGTAACTGTATGTTCTTGAAGAAATTCACCCCTCACTTGTCCAAAGTGGCCGCCCCTTTATATTCAGCTAGCAGGAAGACAAGTCTGGTCTGGACGCCTGAGTGTGCAGATGCATTCTCAGCAGACAAGGCTCTTTTGTTGTCCTCCCCAGTGTTAAGACATGTGGATCCTGAGCTGTCTTTTATGGTTTCCACAGATGCTTCAAAATATGCTGTGGCTGGTGTGTTGTTGCAGACCGCTGGTGATGGGATAGAGAGACCTGTAGGGTATTTCTTCCGGAAGTTGGAGGCTCAAGAACGCAATTGCATGGTTTACAACAAGGAATTATTGGCAGTTGTGGAATTGTTAAAGCATTGGCACCACCATCTCATGTCAGCGCACCATCCATTTGTAGTAAGAACTGACCACAAAGCTCTTCTGTACTATCAAGAACCCAGGGTTTTGTCAGGTTGCCAATCCAGATGGCATGGTTATTTGACAAGATACAAGTTCTGCTACAAGTTCATTAAGGGTTCAGAAAATAACCTGGTGGATGCGTTTAGTAGAAATCCTTCTCATCTCCCAGATTCTGGTATGGAAGCAGAGTTTAACATGCACATAATGATTCCAGACAAGGCTTTGGTTCCTTTTGTACTACCTATGCCAATTACACTTGCTATCATGTCCTTAACCAAGGGTGCAGACTTAGACCTATATTCCAAAGTCAAGTTTTTGCAGCCCCTGTTCAAAGATTACGATAGGTTACTGGAACTAGCATATGCTCATCCAGTTGACCATCTGCAGGGTTATCACAAGATAGGGGCAATTCTATATCATCAAGGTTGCTTGTGGGTCCCAGAGGGAACTATTTGGGATGAAATCATGGAGGTCAATCACACCTGCCCCACACCAGGCCACCCAGGGAAGAATAAAACAGTAGAGTTAATTTGCCAACAGTTTTCTTGGAAAGGTTTGACAGTGCAGGTGATGGCTTACATTTGAGACTGTCTGGTATGTGTTTGGTCCAAGGCAAGCAGGAACAAGATGACTGGTTTGTTGGTTCTGCTGCAGCCAGCTGCAGGACCATGGATGTCAGTGTTGGTAGATTTTATTAGAGAACTCCCAAATTCCAACAGGTTTAATGCAATCATGGTAGTGGTTGATTGATTCACAAAAATGGCACACCTTGTTCCCTGCTCAACTACAATTACTTCAGTGGAAACAGCTTGGTTGTTTGTGAATAGAATCTTCTCCTTACATGACATCCCAATGGAGATTGTGAGTGACTGTGGGCCCCAATTCATTGCTCAGTTCTGGGAAGCTTTTACTGGGATTCTAGGTATCAAATTGTGCCGTTCCACAGCTTTCATCCCCAATCTGATAGACAAATGGAGAGGGTAAACCAAAGTTTGGAGGTCTACCTACGCTGCTACACAAATGTGAGACAAGATAACTTGTGTGATAACCTACCCATGGCAAAGTTCATATATAATACCTCTCCACACACGTCAACTCAATTTTTGTCATTCTATGCCAATGTAGGCTAAAATCCTTCATCCAACATGGGTCCCCGCTTAGTTAGCAACGTGGAAGCTACAACTGATCAAGCCGCTGCATTGAAGCAGGTCCATCAGGAGCTCCAGGTTACTCTTACTGCTGCCATGACAACTTACAAGGAATACACAGATTGCAAGTGCCAGGAAAGTCCAACCTACCAGCCAGGTGATCTAGTCATGGTTGATGCTTGCAATATAAAACTTAAGGTCCCCCGTTGCAAATTAGGTCCCAAGCAAGTTGGTCCCTTCAAGATTGAACGTCAAATTAGTCCCTCTGCATATTGGCTGGATTTACCCCCGGCCTTCAAGATTTTCCACACTTTCCATGAATGCCTTCTTACTTCCTTTGAGGGTACAGAGACTCCTTCTTCCCAACCCATTTTTTGGAAGGAGAACCTGAGTATGAGCTAAATTGTATTCTGGTTTTCTGTAAGAATTGACTCTGTTTAGAATATTTGGTGTCATGGAAGGGTTATCCTGATTCTGAAAACTCATGGGTTCCTCACTATGATTGTTCCAATTCCCCAGACTTGATTCAAGAGTTTTACAAGCGCAATCCCACTGCTGTTGGCTAACCTGAGCTCACCTTAGCAGCAATGAAACTCATACCTGCTCACAAGAGCTTCTCTTTATCCCATCTCCTGGATGGTAGTATTTTGCCCAGGGCTAAAGCAGAGGGTAATGTCACAGTAGGTTCCATCATGCCAGGAATTATCCAGCAAAGTAAAAAGGCTCAAAAAGTCTGTAAACATTTAACAAAATTGACTGAGTTAACATACTTGAATCAAATTGTTGATTGAAAATGGGTTACAGCTGCTCCAGTCTGCCAGCTGAAAACAATTCCTTCTTGAAAATTGATGTTGATAAATTGATGTAATTTGAGGGTTACCCAATATGAGCTTGTTAATCAGCATGGTTGTCAGAAATTGGTCACTCAAGGGTTCTTTGCAACTTGGACCAGATACTTACTTGACAATGTAGAAGGAATAGGAGCCCAGGATCCAGGTGGTATTGTTTAGTCAATTTTTGATATATTGAATAATTTTCACTGTTTCAACTCTAAGAGTTGAGTCCTCCAAAAAATTTACTCAATAAAAATCAAATATCCCTTGGTCTAATTTACTTTTAAAAATGCATTATGTAGTTTTATTGTTGCGCTACATTCCCTACAATCTTATTATAGGCCAGATCATTACTGGAAGATGGGGCCCTGCAGTTAGAACTTTGTTGTCAGCACCTCCCAATGTTAATTCAATGCCTGCTGATCTTGTAGTGGTCCCCCCTGTCTTAGAAAATGAAAATTGTGCTGCATCTCAATGTCCAGAATTTTATTCTGAAGATTCTCTGATGCTTTCACAGGCAATTTATCTTGGGTTACTTTGGTTAGGATTAATTATTTTACTTAATCCTAGTATCTCATTTGGAAATTTCACAAAACAGTATTTGAAGCTGTGTTGGTGGTTAATCATTAACTCTATGTGGATTTGGGTGGTAATTCCCCACCACTTAGAGACAGCTTCTTACTATCCTGTGATTTCTGTCACAGGCGCCAGCTTAAGCATTTTAAAGCCTTTCAACTTCATTGGTATCATTTTAATCATAAACTTATGTTTTTTGAACATTAATATAATGCTCAGGTTACTGAAAAAAATTAAACTTGTAAAATATACAAATAATAAAAATAAATCTTATTTTTATTAGCTTTCTTTTTTGCTAAACAACTTTTTTCTGTTTTAATAAGCCAAGAATCAAATATATGAGTTGCATGGGAGAGTTATAGCAGCCCCAAAGCTATAATTGCTATTACCCTATCTTTGGCTCATATAATTAATTTTTTAGTTATTTTTAGAAAAAAGTTGTTGTATTTAAAAGACTATTTAGCCTATGTAAAATATAAGTTTTTGTAATGTGTTCAACTTCATGAATATTTCCTACTAATCCTTTATTAGTATCAGCTCTCTTTGTTTCTCTGTCATTTGTGTAAAACTTTGCACAATAACTTATTTTAGAGTACTCCTTGACATCCTCAAATATCAAAGTTGAAACGTACAGCTCACCATCTTTCATTAAATATGAAAGGTTAACATAAAAAGCTTTGACTTCAAGCCAGCTTTTTAGGCCTAGATTTTCTATAATAAATGTAAAAAAATTTTTTTGGGAAACATCTGGATTATTTACAAGTGACTCATATAAACCCTTTCTTTCTTCCTCTCTCTCAAAAATCATTTTGAGATTATTTATATTTTTTATATACATCTTGTTTTCCTTTTGTTTAAATATTTTAGATAATATACCAAAATGACCATCAACAATACTTTTGCCATGACACTCTACAAATCTATTAAGCTTAATTGTTCCCTTCATAATTCTAGGTACCTCTTTAAAAAGATAATATAAGAATTCATAGGATCTGAAATGATTACCATTATCAGTCAAAACTTTTATATTTTTAATATTCTTAAATTTATCTTTTTTAAGCAGACTTATCAAACACTTACCTGAAAACAAAGATTCATGAGATAAAATTTCAGATAAAAAGGCATGATACTCATATTTGATTTTCTCATTTTCATTAAAAGCAATTACAAATCCTAATAAAGAAATAGGCATTTTCTTGTAAAAACAATTATTTGTCTCTATAGGACCCCCGCCTATTTTAAAGTTTTCTTTATAGTCTATTACTATGACACATGAATTATTATCAAGATTATTTATATCACTAATATATTCTGTATTATGATGCTTATAAACCTTTTCATGTAGGTCAACAGATTTTAAATTTTCTTTAATAGATTTAGGCAATGGCAACTTTTTTATATTCAAATCATTTTTCTTCATTTCTAATGATTTTTTCAAGTTGCAAGTATTACACATATCAGTTTTTTTTTGCTTTTAATTATATTATTAGAAATAAGCTTATATAAAGTTGAAAGTGAAATATAAATGTTGTTTTTTATTTTCATATCTTCATAGATTTCTTTTTTGTTTTCAATAATGAGTATTTTATTTTATTTTATTTGAGTATTCACTCAATTCTTTTTGTAATTCTTCATAAATTGATCCAGATGATTTTTTAGTGAATTAGCTGGTTGGAAATAAATTTGTTAATTTATATTTTAAAATATTTTTTATGTTTTCTTTCTTTACTGAATCATTTTTACCTTTTTTATTTTTTGAATTTAATGAGATTTTTTAGCATTTTTTATTTTTTTAGAATATGAATACTCATTTTTTGTCATTTCAAACCCATGATCCCAAAGCTCTTTAAAACTGTATCTTGATGTAACCAATGCTCTTAGGGAAGGAAAGTGCTTGGCAGGGGATTCTGACATCATTCCTTTAGGTTGTTAAAGCAATCATCTGTCTTGGAATTTTGTATGACAGGTAAGAAGGTACTTTTTCCAAACTCTATTTTTAATAAGAAATACTCAAAAAGCTGTTAAGATCATTGCCAGCAGTAAAAAAGAATGCTTGTTTAAGCATAAAGATTCTTTCTCTCTTATTAGAAGCCCCTAGTGATAAGAAGGGTGTCATCTGAGGTACAAACTTGATAGGTTCCATAATGACAGTGGTTGGATTCCTTGGCTTGGTTCAGGCAGTTCTTGCTTGGAAATAGATGTGCAGTTATCAGAGAGGAGTAAAGGTATGGATTTTAAAGCAAATTTCTGTAAATTTGAGCTGTTTAAATACCATGTTAGCTCAGCTTTTGCACTACAGGCATAAATCCCCAACTGATCTCCTTAATTTATCAATATCAGCCCTGAATTCTGATATCATTGTTTATTCACCCCTTTTTATATTCTGGCTAACTGTTGATATCTCGGCAAATAGTACTTTAATCTTGCTCAAACTAGTATCATTAGAAAGCCTTTAATCTCAGCTTTCAGAATTGTGCTGCAATTTTATATTTCAATACCAATTTAATATATTGAAGTGACTTTGAATAAAATCTTATAAAATTATTATATGAAATAAAATATGCTAATTAACTCTTAAAGTATGATATTTTAATCAGTAAACTACATTTAAAGTATAAATCATTATTTAGCTTACTTTTATTAAACAACTCAAAAACTTTTTATTTAAAGAAACTTAAGTCTATTATAACTTTTAACAGTTTTTAAAAAATGAACTTTATATATCTTAAATTTATCAAAATAAAAATGTTATTTTTAATCACATAAATATTTGCTTATATAATTAAAAGTTTATCTTATTTTTATAGATACAATGACTAAGATCATTTTCCATTTAGTTTAAATAAATTTTAAAATTTATAAAATTCAATTAAATAAAGCAAAATTTTGATACATTCTTTATGTTTGAATTTTTTATATATATAAGCTCTAGCATACAGTATAAATATGTAATTTTATTAAATAGTTGTATAAAGCTATTTTATCAATACTAAATACTTAAAATTTTGCAAAGAAAATTTTTTAATATCTTATAAGTTCTTATTATATATTTCCTATAAAATTTAACTTAAGAATAAATTACTTGCACTAAATAAAATCACTGAAATTTCAATAAGAGTTTATAGTTTTAATTTAAATTTTAGTTTTAGTTTATTTACTAGATTTTTGTATAAAATAACTCAAAAATTATTTAAATTTATTTATCAAATATGTAAAAAAGTTATCTGCCCTTCTTTTTAAAAAGAGGGATACAAAAATTATTATATTTTAAATTAAATATTTTTAAAAAAGCTAAGATTTTAGGCAACAATTTGATTTCCAACAAAAAATATCATATCAGTTTTTATCATATTTTTATGTTGATTTTTTTAGAATGATGACATTTTGTGCTAATCATCTTTCAAGAAATAATGGTATATGAAATAATATTTTTACTAGCTTTTAATACAGTTTAATTAAGCTGTAAGTAGAAAATGCTTAATTTAATATAGGTTTTTATATTATAAGGATTAAATAAGATTTATTTTGATGAAAGTGCTTTAATTATTAAAATTTATTGATAAGAAAATTAAAACAAAATTTTAAAGTGTAAAGTAGCACAGTTAATAGGAAACAGATTAATCTTTAAAATAATGACCCAAATGGCCCTCCCTGCAGGCTGGAGAGATTACAAAGAAGAACAAGATGTCCCTACAGGTTACACCATCTTCAACAATGTCATTGTCCCCACCAAACAGTACAATCTCCTCCACACTTCTAAACTCCTCAACCTGCCTCCAACTGCTGCAGGCCCGCAGCCACCCAAGATACCTAACATTGTATTTCAATGTCTGTGCACAACAGAAATTGGGGTGTTTGCAGGATTACGCCAGGAGAACGCCAACCTCTGGATCAACAGCATCCAAAGTAAATTTAAACAGGTGGACTACCCTTGCAGACTCTGTGCAAGCAAAGTTGCCCTATGCGTCACAGGAACCACCTCATGTTTTGTAAGCAAATGGTTAGAGTAACACCCTGACCAAAAAGAAAACTGGGAGATGTTTAAAGCCGCCTTCCTCAAAAAGTTCTCCATGAAAGACTCTGATGTAGTTATCATGACAGAACTCAGAACCTTCAAAATGACAGTAACCATTGAGGAGTACATTGCAGCGTACAAAAGCCTACGTGACCGGGCCCCCAGCACTATCAACTTTGACAAACCCAGGCCATGTTTGGACTTCTACAATGGCCTCCCCACACACATTAGACATCAGTTTGACATGATCCGCTGCAAGAACCTCAAAGATGTATTCTTGGAAGAAAAACATGCAGCTCAAAAGTCTGATAATCTATATGCAACAAACAAGCGCAAGGAGAGTCCTACAGCCAAGAAGGACCCTTTCCCTAATAAGCAGAACAACTGAGCCAATAATAATCAACCTTACAACAGTAATTGCACTGCTCAAGCTAATTAAGCAAGTACTGAAGACTCCAACAAGGAGGGAAAAAATTAGGGGAATGCTTAGGCAAGCTGCCCTCCCCCACTTCACAAGACTTGTACAGGGACCAAGACGTGGATTCAATCACAATGATCCAAGTCTCCTCCAGCAATCCTCTACTGTTTGCTGCCCAAACTGGAAATAAACTCCTCACTTATCCTTTATGCTTTTGCAGATATCAGGGCACTACACTATTTGACACTGGAGCCAACCAATCCCTAGTTGGCAAAAGATTTTCCAACCTCATGAAACTACCCACAATCCAAAATAATGTCAAGAGAGTTATCATGGCAAATAATAGAAGCACACCAGTCACTAAAGAAGCAAAACCTTTTTGCACCCAAATAGAAGATGTGAAAACTACGCTTAGTGGCCCAATCATACCAATCCCCAAATATGATGTTATACTTGGTCTGGACTGGATGAGAAAGACCAAACCATATATTGACTGAGATAGTGCTACCCTCACCATACAGCAAGGCAAGGTGCACCATGTCTACCCAACTCATCTTGACACGCTCATGAGAGACCACATGTTTGTGAAAATCATGAAGACAGAAGAAGAAACTGACCCCAGAAAAATCAATTGGAACACCTGCATGTATGAGGTTATCCTCTTTAAAAATACGGAAACCAGACGTGAGAAAGACTACATCCAATATCATCTGGTCAGTAAATTCTCCACTGTCTTTCAAGAAACCCTACCAGGGTTACCACCTGACTGTGGCATACAACACAAAATTGACCTAAAGGGAAGTGTACCAAAGGCATGACCTATCTATTGCCTCACACCCCAAGAAGACAAAGCTCTGAAAGCCTATTTGGACAAAGCCCTTAAAAAAGGACTCATTAGACCCTTGAAATCACCTTTTGGTGCTTCTGTCTTCTTTGTAGCAAAGAAAGATGGAGGACTCTGCCTAGTCACAGACTACAGGGCACTCAACATGGTCACAATTAAGAACAGTTATCCCCTGCCCCTGATTGATGACCTTTTTGATGCCCTGGGGGTCCCAAATCTTCACAAAAATTGATTTGACAGCAGGTTATCACCAAATTTGCATGAAACCTGAAGACATCCCAAAGACTGTGTTCAGAACCAAATATGGATCCTTTGAATGTGATGTCCTTAATTTTGGCATGACAAACGCCCCTAGCACCTTTGTGACTTTCATGAATGAGGTTTTCAAATGACACATTGTAAAATGAGTGATAATCTACCTGGATGACATAATCATCTACAGCCCAACTTTAAAGCAACACTGGGAAGACATCTGCCTAGTCCTCTGCACCCTCAAATAAAATTAACACATTACTAAACCATCAAAGTGTGACTTCTTCTTGTTCAAACTCCCATTCCTTGGTCACATTATCAGCAAGGACAGAATCAAACCAGATCCAGAAAAGATACATGCCATAACCAAAATTCTGGCCCCCTGTCATGCCCTGCCCCAAAGGGCAGGCTTCTTTAAATAATTAAGTTATTTTTCACTTTTACTTATCTTTTGGGTTATTTATTAATATCCAAAATTTAGGTTAAATTGTTAATAATTTAGTATTGTAAAGTTCTCTTACCTTTGTTTTTTGTGATTTGCGTTCAAATTGTTGTTTCTGTTGTTGCTCTGACCGCCAATTCTTTATCCACATATATTTCTACTTTAAGTTAGAATAATTTTCATCTATCTTTACCTTTTGAACTCCCACTTACGTCTTTGCTGATCTCTCCCCAGCTTCATTGTACTGATCAGTGTATAATACTGGCTTCTGTTTCACCTTTTTCTGTTCTGGTTTTCCCAACTTCTCCAGTTGCTCCTCTTCTTGGCTGCTTCCTCCTGACTATCATTGCCAACAGAAAAGGCTTTTCTTCTATAAATAAAGAGCTTTTGAAGAGTAGGCTTTAAGCCAAAATTCTAAGTGATTTCTTCCCCTTCAATTTATCTAATTTTAAAAACTTGAGATCTTAATTTTTAGAAATTTATATATTTTTATTAGTTTCATTTTAAAGTTTGTTTTTCCTTTCCTTAAACCAATGGAACTAGTAAAACAACAAGCCTTAGGCTTTTTGTATCTGCTGTTTTCCCTTAAGGAAGCATTCAATAGTTATATGTACCAATTTGTGGATGGAGAATATCCTAATATTGACATTCCCTTAGTTACAAATTGTTCACTATTAAATGCTTTGTTTTATCTTATTTTCTTAGGGTTTTTACACTCAATTACTCCTTTTGTTACACAATATAGGTTTTTAGCAGGGTTCTGTAAGATTATCTTACAGACAGTTCCTACGTTTCTATATCTTTTAAATTTGAATCCTAATGCCTTGCACGCCCTAGTCTATAACCTTGCGCCATTATGGGCAAGACCTTACATTATTTTGGCTTCTCATGGGATTGACCCAGGCAACTCTTTTTCCATCTCCTCTATTATCTTTTTAGCTTTTTTACTCTCTATTATTATTGTAACTTTGTTATCTCTAGTAGTTTTCTTACTTGGTTGGTTTTATGATAAGGTCTTTTGTAATAAGCAGGATCATACCCCCACTACTTACACCAACCAAACAGTAGTTCTCAATACCTTAGCCCATATTTCACCACCCCCTAGTATTTTTAACGCTCTAGCTTACGCACAGGCCCACTTTACTGCTTATGGGTCTGAGTTCTCTTCCAACTCTCAGAAGGTCCTCTACCTTGCAGAGAAGCTCACTGGTCACTACAGAGATTGGTTTAGCACTCATTCAATATGCAACCTATTAATTCTCCAGAACTATGATCTCTTTTTCAGTTCACTCCTATCTTTCTCTGGAGAAGACAAGGAGTCGTCCACTCCCTCTGCTTCTTGGTTTGCAGGTCTCATACAAGGTTCTCTTCCACTTGGCAAATACAACCGGAAGTTTTGCTCCCTCCAGTCAAGACTACAAGCCTCTAACACTGAGGCTTGCAGCTTCTACAATATAGGCCTCAACAGATTGCTCCAGGAATTTTTGGTCCACCATGATCTCCCTGACAAACTAGAACCTCTTATCAGAGAAGCGGTTAAGTGGAATTGGAAATATCTTTCTTTGAAAACGCACTCTCCTTCTAACCTGTCTCCTACAGCCCAGTTGTTTATCCCAAACAAGGCCTTGCCTTCTTTAACTCCTCCATCTGGCACCAAGCCAAAGTCTGGGGGAGGTTTTTGCCTTACTGCTGAGGAAGTCCTTAGAAGAAGGAACAACAACCTCTGCTCTTACTGTGGATCAAAGGATCATCTTCTACCAGCCTGTCCTCTCTCCAAACGTCCTCCCTTTGCCAACAAGACCTCCACCCTCACTTTACTGTCCCTCAACGACACCTCCAAGTCACCTACTGTCCTAGTGACCATTCATAGACCCTTGGGAAAGATCAAGGTGCTTGCTCTTCTTGACACTGGCGCTGATGCCAACTTCATTGAGGAGAAGCTCGCCAAACTACTTGGACTCCCCGCCTTTGGATCCCTTGACGTTAAGGTGGGAAACAGTACTCTCATTGGCGCCACACCTATCCTCCAACCTGTCACCATTGACTTGGAGGGTTCTCCATTCTGCGTCACGTGTAACTCTTCCCCCAACTTATCCTTTCTGTTCATCCTTGGATTCCCTTGGCTTAGAGAGTCTTTGCTTAACTTTGATCACCCAAACAACAAGATATCATTTACATGCAATGATGTTGTCAAATTGTTATCCCTTGTACCTGGTACCTTTGGCTTGACTCCCTCCAAACCAAACCTGACTGCTATCTCTAGTATCATCCTGGATACTCTTTCCTCCAAGGACAAAGATGGATTACCTTATTGTTACTCCGACTTCAAGGATTGTTTTAGTGAGGAGGAATGTAGCCTTCTACCTCATCATAGGCCCTACAATATTCAGATAAACCTTAAGTCAGGCACCACTCCTCCCTGGGGAAGGCTTATTCCTCTCTCTGACTCCAACAACACTCTACTAAAGAACTACATCAATGAGGAACTCTCCAAGGATTTCATCTCTTGATCAACTTCCCCATGTTCTTCCCCCATCTTCTTTATCAGTAAATCTGATGGCTCCAAGCGCCCTTGTGTAGACTATAGAGCCCTCAATGAGATCACAATCAAGGATAGATGCCCTATTTCTTCTGCTGAGGCTCTGAAAGATTGCCTTGCTGGTAGTTTTGTATACACCAAGATTGATCTCCAAAGTGCTTTCAACCAGATCAGAATCTCTTCTGGCCATTAATGGAAGATTGTGTTTTGTACCCCGTTTGGGTTATATGAGTACAATGTAATGCCTTTTGGATTATGTAACGCTCCGTCAACTTTCCAGGCCTTAATGAATGAGGCACTTCTGCCCTTCCTTAACAAGTTTGTTGTTGTCTATCTCAATGATATCCTTGTATACTCCTCTTCCATTGACAACCATGTCACTCACGTCCGCCAAGTACTCCAGAGACTTTAAGACTACAATTTGTTTGCAAAGTCTTCTAAGTGCGCATTTTTCTGCACTGAGGTTGATTTCCTTGGCTACGTTGTCACTCAAAACGGTTTTGCTGTCTCCCCTAGCAAGGTGGATGCTATCCAAAGCTGGCCTGTTCCCAAGACCCGCTCACAACTTTGTGGCTTCCTAGGATTGGCAAACTATTGCCGTAAGTTTGTGGAAAACTTTTCTTCTCTAGTTTTGCCACTCACTACCCTTACTTCTCCTTCCGTCCCTTTTGTCTGGACACCTGAGGCCCAGCTTGCGTTCAAGGCTACAAAGGCTGTCTTTGTCTCCACTCCCCTCCTTCTGATGCCTAATCCTTCCAAACCCTTCTTGGTTGAAACTGATGCCAGCAACTATGCTATTGGCAGTGTTCTCCTTCAGATTGAGGGGATGGGATGCAACACCCTGTTGCATACTTCTCTCAAAAACACCTTCCAGATGAACAAAACTACCCCGTACACAACAAGGAACTTCTTGCCATCATCAAAACACTCAAGCATTGGCGTCGCTACCTTGAGGGACTTGACAATCCTTTCCTCATTTACACTGACCATAAGAACGTACTTTACTTCACTGAGTCATGCTGCATTTCCCAAAGACACACTAGATAGGTACTGGAGCTGACAAATTTCTGCTTCAAGCTTGTGTACAAAAAGGGTGTACTTAATACCCTACCTGATGCTCTTAGTTGCCATCCTTCATTATCCAATGTTGACAAAGACTACAAACTCCTTAACTCCAAGAGAGTCCTTCCACCCAAGAGTTTTCTGAAACTTAATGTTATCAGTACCACAACCCCCAATATACTGAAGCAAATCCACAAATCTCAGCTTTCCAATAAAACCTCGTCTCAGATCATTGACACCCTTACAAACAATAAGACAGTCACAAACCCTTCATTCTCCCTGCTGGATGGTGTGTTATACTTCAACAACCTTTTGGTAGTTCCTTCTCTGGACCTTCAACAGCTTCTAATCATCACATTCTATGACTCCCTTTCTGCAGGCCACACTGGATATAAGAAAACCCTTTCTAAACTCTGCAATCACTTCTGATGGCCAAAGATGTCCACCTTTGTCAAGTCATACGTCAGTATTTGCCTAGTTTGCCAGAGAAGCAAACACTCCACCTAGAAACATTTGGGTCTTTTATGTCCCCTTCCAGTCCCTGAAGGTCCTTGGCAGTCCGTCTCTTTGGATTATATTGTCCAGCTTCCTCAGTCCAAATGTTTTGATGCCATACTGGTCATTGTAGACAGATTCTCAAAGCAGGCTATTTTTGCTCCCTGTAATTCTAACATTTCTGCAAAACAGACTGCTTCTCTCTTTGTCAAGAACATCTTCATCCACCACGGTACTCCAAGAGATATTGTCTCTGACCGTGGACCACAATTCCTTTCCTTGTTCTGGAAGAAGTTTATGACTCAGCTAGGTGTTCACCTTTCCCTTAGCACCTCTTATCATCCCCAGTCTGAGGGGCAAACCAAATGTACCAATCAGACACTATAATGTTTTCTTTGCTGTTTTTCCAACAAACAACAAGACAATTGGGCTTCTCATTTACCTTTGGCCCAGTATTCCTACAATGCTACTGCTCACTCCTCTACCAAGATGACTCTGTTCATGGCAAATTTAGGCTACACTCCTGCCTTTGTTCCTTCTGTCACCTCTTCTGTCCGTTCCCCGTTAGCCAAAGAGTTTCTTGTCCAGCTAGAACTCATCCAGAATTCCTTAAAAGAGAATCTCTCTAAGGCTATTGAGGTTTACAAGGTCCAGGCCAACTGTCATTGTCAGGAGGGAAAGGGAATTCAGGTCAACAACCTTGTATATCTAAATACAAAGAATCTTCCCATCAGATGGCCTTCCCGTAAACTTGGCCCACAGTTCATAGGGCCTTTTCCTGTAACAGAAAGGGTTAGGAAGGTTGCATATTGTATCTGGCTTCCTCCAGGGTATTGCATTCATGACGTCTTCCACGTGTCTCTCCTCAAACTCCAGACTTCTCCTCCTCCTTCTCATCAGAACAACAAAGCGCCTCCTTCTCACATGGTCCAAGGAACCCCTGAATATGAGGTTGACTCTATTATCAAGAATTGTTACCACTATGGTAAACTCCAATACTTGGTTCTTTGGAAGGGATATTCCGTTGAGGAGAGTTCTTGGGAGCCATTGTCAAATCTTGAAAACTGTCCCGAGGCCATCAATTCTTATATCCAAGCACATCCTGAGCTTAGATCTGGAGGGGGTAATGTCATGCCCTGCCCCAAAGGGCAGGCTTCTTTAAATAATTAAGTTATTTTTCACTTTTACTTATCTTTTGGGTTATTTATTAATATCCAAAATTTAGGTTAAATTGTTAATAATTTAGTATTGTAAAGTTCTCTTATCTTTGTTTTTCATGATTTGCGTTCAAATTGTTGTTTCTGTTGTTGCTCTGACAGCCAATTCTTTATCCACATATATTTCTACTTTAAGTTAGAATAATTCTCATCTATCTTTACCTTTTGAACTCCCACTTACGTCTTTGCTGATCTCTCCCCAGCTTCAACGTACTGATCAGTGTATAATACTGGCTTCTGTTTCACCTTTTTCTGTTCTGGTTTTCCCAACTTCTCCAGTTGCTCCTCTTCTTGGCTGCTTCCTCCTGACTATCATTGCCAACAGAAAAGGCTTTTCTTCTATAAATAAAGAGCTTTTGAAGAGTAGGCTTTAAGCCAAAATTCTAAGTGATTTCTTCCCCTTCAATTTATCTAATTTTAAAAACTTGAGATCTTAATTTTTAGAACTTTATATATTTTTATTAGTTTCATTTTAAAGTTTGTTTTTCCTTTCCTTAAACAGATGGAACTAGTAAAACAACAAGCCTTAGGCTTTTTGTATCCGTTGTTTTCCCTTAAGGAAGCATTCAATAGTTATATGTACCAATTTGTGGATGGAGAATATCCTAATATTGACATTCCCTTAATTACAAATTGTTCACTATTAAATGCTTTGTTTTATCTTATTTTCTTAGGGTTTTTACACTCAATTACTCCTTTTGTTACACAATATAGGTTTTTAGCAGGGTTTTGTAAGATTATCTTACAGACAGTTCCTATGTTTCTATATCTTTTAAATTTGAATCCTAATGCCTTGCACGCCCTAGTCTATAACCTTGCGCCATTATGGGCAAGACCTTACACCCCCAGAAATAAAAGCAAATTTTGTACCTTCCTAGGCATGGTAGTCTATGTTAGAAGATTCATCCCTGACTGGGGTGCTCTGACAGCTCCCTGTTGGCCATTACAGGCAAAACAACCAAGTTTGTGTGGACATCACTACAAGACCAACACTTCTGCCAATTAAAAGAATGTATGGTCACTGTCCCTATCCTCCAATACCAAAATTGTGAGGTAATATACAAGTTGGAAGCCAATGCATCTGGCTACGCCATAGTTGGGTTCTCCATATCCAGACAGCAGAAAAAGTCTTCCTCCCTGTGGCGTACAAGTCAAGGAAACTATCTAACAGCAAACAAAGATACTGTGACTGTAAGACAGTCACTGTTGAGTATTTAGCCAAATAAATACTTTGAGATATAAAGATGTTCTGTTTTTGCTGTTTATTTCATGTAGATAGGTTTGACTGGAATTCTTCAGATAAAGATTCCTGGAAACTTGGTATCTATATTTAATAAAAGAATAGGATATGGGTGGTTAGTCAGGCCAGGCTAACTAGTAAAATTGAGGCAAGATTGGATGAAGCAATTTTGGGGACTGGAATTCTCAAAAACAATTTAATTAACTGGGAAGTTTAATTAATAAAGGCATGGGAATATAATTAATGAGGATTTAATTATATTGTTTAATTGCCTTGACTGTGTCAAGAAGTTTGGTTAAGGTTAACTATAAGTAAATCCCTGAATTTGGGTTAAAAGCGCTGTTTTGGCAAACTTATTAGGTTAGAAGCGCTGCCACACTGCCTAATTGATTTTTAAAGCGCTGTGATGCCGCCTGGAAAGTTCCTGGGCGCCGCAGTGGCACCTAGTTTGAGTTTCAAAGCGTTTTAATGGGTTTTTAACGCAAAAAACCATTAAATGCAAAGATAACTAAATAAAGGCAATGTTGTCTAGGGATTTAGGTTTGCTCAGCTGGTTCCCAGTTGGAACATTGATAGCTGAGTTTTGAAATGTGTAGATTCTACAGGGTTTTGGTGCCAGGAGCTGAGGAAGCTCCATGCCGAATTGATACACTGAGATGAATGGCGTCAGGTGACTTCTTCTCATTGTAGGTTAATTATCATAGGCTGAGAATTACAGGGGATCTTTTAGGTAAAGATCTAGGTTTGGATGACTCAAATTTCATAGACCATGTGATAGGAATCATAGGTTGATTCAGGAACCAGAGGGGTTTTCATCCAAATATGCCCAAATGGTATACAAGCAAAAACAGCTAAATTTTAATAAAGATATATTGTCAATTTTGACACTTTCCCCTCAAAGTACTTTTTAATTATCATTTCTTCTTTACTATCATTTGAAAGAGAAAAATTAGGGGTGCTTTGTGTAGAAACCGCTGCTTCTAGGAAGGAAGTTCCTACCAGTTCACTCAAGGAGGCTTGGGCAAGTTTGGAGGTCTCTAAGATAGCACCTGAGGAATCTTTGGTAGAAGTGAAAGTGGCTTTTGAAGAACTATATTCCAGCTATTTTGCCAAAGAGGGAACCCCTGCACAAGGAAATCAAGTTTATGCATGGGATTCTTGGAACCTGTTAGTAGGATTTGACAAAGTTTTACAACAAGTGAAAGCCAGGGCAAATTGTGAGAATGAGCCTTAAAGAGGAAGAGAGGAAAAGAGTGTCAAGATCATGGCTCGTTGGCGGGATGACAACAAAGTGTTATCCCATAAAATTGCCTCCCTGGAGGCAAAGCTCCTCAAAGCTTTGTCACAGGAAGGTAATGGCAATAAGAGTAAAGGGCAAGGTAACAGTAAGTTGAACTGGTTGGACCTGGATCTATCACAGATACCCCATACACGACAAAGAATTAGTAGCTATTGTGCACTGCCTCATGAAATGGAGATGTTATCTAGAAGGGGCCCAAGCGTTCAAGGTCCTCACTGATCACAAATCATTAATATTCTCTAAGACACAACAGCATTTTTCAAGAAAAAAATCCAAATGGATGTGCCTCATACAGAGATATCCAGTGCAAATTGAATACAAGCCAGGCAAGGAAAGGCTTACCGCAGACGCCCTATCAAGGCTATACAGTAAACATGTTCTATGTGCTGATGGCAACTGCCAGAATTAACTCATTCCGCAAGTCAACTTACTATATGTCAATAATCAGAATTAAAAATACTTTAATGTTGACAGCATTGAAAAGTCAGAATTAAGTTTTAACTCATGCAGACTACTAAATGTTGACACTTTTTTAATAAGCAGAAACCTGTTTCCTGAACATTTTACTTAATAAAAATTAAGCTTCAAGATACTTTTTAGGGTAATGTGACAACATAAATTTTAAAAAGCCCATAAAAAATTATACATGAATATTAAAAAATTTCATAAAAATACACCTTTATTTTATTTTACTATGAAATTAGATATCTTTACTATAATAAATTTTTTCCCACTTATAAAAACAAAAAAATTCAATACACAAAAAGGTACTACATAAAATTTCACGTATTATAGCAAAATATAGCAATCAGAAACAGTAATATAAAGTTTTTTCTATATTGAAAACTACAAAAAACATATAATTTACTAGTAAAATACCAATATAGGCCATGTAATACAGTCTAAAGCATCAAACTATCAATAAAAAACCAATGATTTTATAAAAGCAGTATCATAAAAGATTAATGATTTATTTAGAATAACTATTTATTTAAAAATATTATACTTAATATATAAGAACTATATAAAAAATTAGTCAATACTCAATAAATTTAATGAAAAGCTAGACTGTAATAACCTGGTTGCCATTAAGAACTGTGGCAATCTTCTTGATGTATTCCCCAATCTCTGAAAGCTTATATTTGGCCTTGACAACGTCCTTGATCTTCTCTTGATACTGTTTCTCTTTGGTGGTTCTCTTCTTCTTGGATGGGTGGTTCTCAATATCTCTGATGGATGCAGCAGTCTTCCCCTGTTGGACTTTGAGATGCTCGTAGAAGGTGTTGTATCTGGGATTGATTCCAAAGGAGGACTTGATATGCTTATTCCAGCCCTCCAAAGATGAAGTTGTTTTCATCTCATCCTTAAGAACTGCCTGGTAGCAGTTCCAGTTGGCTTTGGCTCTGGGCTTGCTCTGGCGCTTAGTGACCTTACGTCCAATCCACTGTGGTTCATAATATTCAATGAAAGGGTAGAAGGCACCATCATGTTTCTTGGCATATGGATCCTGGCATAGGAGCTCAAAGGCTTGTCCAGCATAATATGGCTTTACAAAGGCTAGTGCTACAAACTGCTGAATTAAGAACTTGCACTTTCCTGATGTATCTAGATGGTGGAGCTTGCTGAGCTCAGGTAGACCCTTTAGTTGCCTGTTGACAGCCTGTTGATAATGGAAAAAACACCCCTGTACCTCTCCATCAAAGGTATATACAAAAGTGTTATACTGGGCAGTTTCATAGTCTATTATTATAGTTGAGGGGCCAAGTGCTTTATCTTGAGCTTCTTTTTCTGCAGCAAGGGTGGCTTCATCCTTTTCATCATCATCTGGATTGGCTCTAGTGTTATGGCTAGGGGGACTCTTTATATTACTGGGTAGGGCTTTGATGCCCTTCTGAAGGATTTTAAAGGCACTTGTGTAGATCTCTTCTGCTGCCCCAGGAAGCAGAAAGTAGGCAAATGTGAGCACCTTGCCTTCAATGAGGGAATGTACAACCCATAGTTGGTAAAAAAAGGCGGGGGCATACTGCAAAGGTACCATCACATAACCAGGTCTCTGAATCCCTCAACTGCTCCAGGTTCTGTTGTGTAGCATAGCATATAATTCTTGCCTCTGCTGTAGGACCATCATCATGTAAAAGGAATACCTCATCACCATTGAACATCTTTAACTCCTCTATCAAGACTAACTCTCCTTGAACCATGGCTGATTTCTTATGGGGGACTAGGTCACGGCATTTGTCACATATGTACTTCACTAACTGGTCGCAGTCAGGGATGAGCTTCAGGTTCTCATTACTTAGGTGTGTGGTGGCCTTAACTGCCAGATCAGAAGCCTTGACATCTTTGGAGACTGGGATCATTTGGTAGAGGTACCACTTTAGAAGCTTTTCAATAAGATTTATTGGAGCATTGCATGTGTGCTCTCCTTTTTCACTAGTGACTTTATCCCATCCTTCTGTATTGATTCTGGCAGCACAGCTTCTATCTTCACATACATAATGCTTGCTTCTTCATTCTCTCTTCTGATTGTTGCAATTGAAAACATAGCCATCACAGACTAAACTTGCACCTCCTTTGACAGACATTAGAGGGAAAAACTGAGGGAACTTCTTTGGGAGCTTAAACTCTCCTTTGACGTTACATATATTGTGAACCTTTAGGGGATCCCATGGGCCAATTGGTGCTTGATGATAGTCAGACAGGTAATCATCAGGATCTTCTTTATTGATACTTGATGAGGAGAATGAAGGTGCAGATTTGTTGGGCGGTGGAGGGGAATTATCTGGAGTTAGATTCCTGTGCTTTCTGGACTGGGATGAGCTTGATTCCTTGGGACTTGATTCCTTTGAGCTTGATTCATATGGGCTTGGCTGGGGTTCTGGACTCTTGGGTGTCTTCTTTCTTTTTTGCTTGTTTAGTGGAACCTCATCTCCTTCTGATTGGTACCAGCTTGGAGAAGAGGAGGGGTCAGGGGAGGGCTCTTTGCTTTCAGGGCCTGAGGTCTTCTCCTTTGTCTTCTGTTTTGTTGAGGGCTCTTTGGCTGGTTTTTTGTTGGGGTAGGGACTTTGGGCCTTCCCAGAGGCTTTGGGTACTTTCTTGGTTGACTTGGGGTTATTTTGTGGCTTCTTGGAAGATTTGTCCTACAATAATTAGAGTAGAGTTCATAAAGTAAGAATAATCACGTGAGACATGAATAAAATTAAATAATAATCACTTGTTTTAAATTTTATTATTAAGTAAATAGTTTATAGAAGTATAGAAAGTTTTTTTAGAGCTAGTTTATTATCAAAGAATAGGAAAAAACCCATGTTTAAATAAAAAGTTGACATTCTGGTAGTCACAGTAGTCAAAAATATTTAATTTAATTTGTCAGCATAAAAAAATGCTTTAATTTTGACGTCAACATACTGACAGTCAGCATTAAAGTGGAAAACACTATGTAAATCACTTATAAAGCTTGGTTAATATTTTCTGGAGTTGGTTTTTTAAGGCCAAAATTGATTATTTTTAAATTTGAAAAAATTAAAGATTTTCATATGTAACTTATGAAAACTAAATAATAGGGATTGTAGAGGGAAGTCTGAAGTACAGCCCTGGGTACTTTGGCCTGAATTACCATACCATTGTATGTGTGCTTTTTGTTAAGCGGCAGTGTTTTACTAATAAATAAGTGAAGGTGTCAACATTCAGGCAGTCAGCGTTCTTTTATAGCAACTCTCCTATTAAATCTCGCTTAAATTATGTCACTTTGTTTGCTTAGCTGAACCCCTTTGTTGCAATTTAGGCGACGCTTTGATTTGACCCAAATTTGACATTATAATTACATATATAAATTCTAGTTTTAACATATGTGTTTTGGCTTAAGTAGACTTCTGGAAATAAGCTATAGTTTATCCAGTGAGTTTAAAATAACAGTTTATATCTAAATAATACAAAGAATGCTCTGAAAGTTGACATATGTCTTTGTTCAATGCTTATCTTAATATATATTTAATAAAAACAGTAGTATAAAATATAAAAAGTAGTTATTTTTAGAATATTGTGTATTTTATTAAGAAATTTATGGATTCTTATTTGGGGTTGGCATCCAGATATTACTTACTGTAGTTGACCTTAATGTAAAAGTACAAAAAAACTTATATTTTCATAGTAAATTATATTAGTTTTTTGGCTTAAAATTAAGCCTTTGTTTAAATGGTGTCGACATTATGTCTGTTCCTTTTTGATTTTGCAATTCTGACTTAATAATTCACTATGAAAAATTAGCTTAGTTTTGGAAATGCCCAATTCCGGCAGATAAATACCAAAATAATGTTGACTTACTGAATGTTGACAAATTGTTGACATTCAGTAAGTTGACTTGCGGAATGAGTTAATTCTGGCAGTTGCTGTGCTGATGGGGACCCTGATTGGCCCATGTTGATCATGGAGAATCTCCAAGAAGGGTTCCCACCTGGCACCCCAATGGACATCCAATAGAAGGTCCTTAAGAACAAACATCTGTTCAAGAGCGTATATGGCACACTACACCAAATACTTCCAAATAGTGACACTGTACCTTATATCCCATTAATGCAAAAGATTGACACAATCCTCCAATACTACAGAGACTTGGGACACACCTGTAGCAGGAACTTGCTCAAATATCTCAAGACACCCTACTGGTGGCCCAGCATGCTAGATGATATCAAAGAGGTACTGGAACAATGTGAAGTATGTGAGAAGTACGCCCAAAACAAGGCACTGTCCAAGTCAGTAGTTTCTGTATTCATCCCACAACCTTTTAAGATGTGGTCACTAGATATTGTGAGACTAATGCCTGGCAAAAACAAGGGCAAAAAGTACATCATAACAGCTATTGACTATGCGGCCAGATGGCCTGTGGCACAAGCCACAAAGGAACATAAAGGCAATGATGTGAGACAATTTAATGGGAAAGAAATCATAGCCAAGCTCAGGAAACCTGACCTCCTGATCACAGATGGAGGCACCAAACTTAAGGCCCTCAACACCAATATCTACCTTGCCAAAAACAGAATGAGACACATAACAGTCAGCCTGTATCACCTGCAAGCAAATGGACAAGTAAAACAACTAAACGGTTCACTAGTGGAAGCCCTCAGTAAGTTATCAGCTAACAATCTAAAAGCCTGGGTCAATATGTTACCTACAGCACTCATGGTATACATAACACAAATCAACCACAATACAGACAAAAGCCCTTATGAGCTCGTCCATGGACAAAAGCCCACTCTTGTTAGTACAACCGCAGGACCACAATTACCTCTGCCCAAAAAGGTGCCAGACGACAGTGACCCCAATGTACAACACGCTAGAAAAGACCAAGAGGAAATGGAACGCCAAAGAGTTGAAAGGGAAGCAATCCCACTACAGCAGGAAAGATTCCAGGTCAGGGACAAATTCTGGGTTGTCAACCACGGTCAGCATAAGTTGGACCCTGGACTGCGTGGACCAGGCATTGTCATGGAAGTCAAGCCCAACAATACCTACCTCATCAAGGGAATTGGAGCTCAAACTGAACTGAAGTGCATGCACCATGACTGACTCTACCTGTGTAAAGCAAGAACTGCCCAACACAATTCCAGACTCCCTGTCCCCAACGCCAAACTGGATCAATACCAAGCCTGCATCCCTGACTCTCTCAAGAAAATTTCCAAGGCTCCGCCTTCCAGCACCCCAAGGGGAGATGTTGCAACATCTTTGATTACTCCCTCTCAGGGAATTAATGCCCTGAGCAGCTCACCAAATGAGTCACCAAATGGCACACCAATCAACCAACCATTAATTCAGTGGCACAACTATCATTTGGCCATCTATTAAAGGGATCAAACAATCCATATCCTAAGCGGAACTCCTTTAATAAACCTTGTGACTTAAGAGGAACATTACTTAGATAAGCTCCATGACTCCCATGACGTACATGGACAGTATGTGGCTTTCCATGATACTATATATTATCCTATATTCATATAAAATAAAGTATCATTCTCTTCTTAAATTTCCCCTTTATCTTGTTTATTATACTTCCCAGAAGTATATACTCAACACTGGTAAATACCATTGAAAATAATAGCAATCAAAGCTTGCTAGGGGAAGAAGTCTTGGATTTTGTGGCCTTGGTCTCAGTGTAATTATGAGTCGCAATTTAGATGGCTCCCAAACCCATTATAATCCAATACAGAGCCTTAATTTTTTAAATACCTCAGTTCCCAAGTTAGAAAGCTGTTGTTTGCCTGTTAGAGTGCTCTTATACTATTTGGGGTATAAATGTCATATATATTTTGTAGGTTTATTTTGCTTCATGTTTGTGGAATTTCATTTGGATGCTGATCTGATTTTGGTTCTGTCCAGTCCTTCTGTTGGTGCCTCATTGATATCCTGATTGATTTACTTTATGTTCTGGAACAACCTGAATCCATTTTTCTTTTTGTGCAGAGTTGTTTTGGTTATAGTTTGAGATGTGTTGTGGCATGTTCTATTTCCCTTTGGAGTTCATCTGAGGGTTGCTGTGCCTATTTTTTTGGTTTTTTCAGGTAACCAAAGAGCTTTAGCATGTTTGCAATATGCAACTTGGCTGAGTTGTGCTTTCTTTAAATTTGAGCACATCTTGTTTATATGCAGATCAATTTGATTTCTCCTCCCAGCTTTGAAAACCAGTGTACCTATGGTTGGCATTGGTGATTGATTTTGTTTCAAATCCTTCCTTTTCATCTCAGCACTTGGGTTCATGATGTGTTTAACACCCTGAGCTTTTCTTGGTGCATGAATTTTCTTGGATTTTCCTTGATCCAGATAAACCCCCATAGGGTTGGTGTTTAGGTGTTGATAGAATACATTGAGTAATGAAATCATCATCAAGATTCAAACAAGCTTAAAAGGTGAGGGCCCTTTGTTGTAATAATTGGGTTGGATAGGGTTCTGTCAAAGCCCTGCATACTGTTGAAACAGCAGGCATGGCCTGTCAGCAAGGTCCCAACCAAGCAAATTTGTGGCCCACAATCTGATTTCCCAGTGACCCGTAGCCAAGCTAGGAAGTCAACTCAAATTACCAAATCCATCAACATGAACAAAAGACAATCCTCTACAGTGGACACCTTGTTTTGGCGCTTGACTAATTACCAGGATCAAGCCACCCCCTTCACCATCCAGCCGTGTGATCAACACAACCATGTTCCTGCTATCCATGGATTCACAATGACTATATAATTACTAGCTCTTAATAAAGAATATTATCTAGTTTCCAAAATATTTCCCCCCTGTAACTCTGCTAAAACAGCACAGTTACAACAATACTTATCAGAATCTTTTTATATGATAGCAATATAAGCCCATTTTTAGCTTATATTGCTCTCTTTTAAAAAAATGATGAAATACTGTTTTGGTCAGTATTTAAGTGCTTTGTCACTTCAGGGATTCAGTTAATTGTTATTCAGGCAACCACTTCATGCGGCCAAAAATTTATTGTCTCTCTACTGGGGAAAATTAAAATGGACC
>QTSX02005981.1:0-76445 GCA_014839935.2 Entomophthora muscae | reverse complement strand
TGGACAGTCAGCTGGATTCCTTAGAGTTGATTAAACATGCAGCGTGAAAACCCCCACAAAGCACTTTCCAGGGCAAAATACCCCCCTTTATGACTAGTGAATGGCCTGGGATTTGAGAGTCACACAAGCCTCAAATCCCTGGCATTGAGCCTGTTATCAAATTTGGGCCACCTACCTATCAGGAAATGGCACATTGGGAGCGCAACTGTTTGATTGCGCAATCAGACAATCAATTCATTGCAGGAGCTAAAAATAACTGTAGCAACTTGCCATGCTGCAAATTTCAAAAGGTTCATGTTATAGCAGCCAATGAGATCTCACCCTCTTGGCCAAGCACGCAAATTCTGGGTAAAATTGTAAATCCAACTCCAAATGACGCCATCAGTTCTCTGGTGGCACAAAAGGCCACAGAATCTTCAGTAAGTATAAGTAGTGAGGGGGAGAAGCCCTCCTCACTGTTGACATCTTAATAAAGCGAGTTTATGCCTAGAAATTATTATTTTATTACAGGAATTGTCTATTTTTGCTCAAATTTAATTATTCTCTTTGCATCTATTTGTGAATCCACTACTCAATACAAACTTTCATACCCATATCCTCCCGGCCATACTCCTGTTGTCCTTGACAGACCGCCTCGTGCCCTTGACCTGGAGTATTTCCATCCCCATCACCTGGATCTGCCACCAGCAATGAAGGATATTCCAACTGCCCCTCCTCTCCCCAACGCGCCTCCTGTCCAGGACTTTAGCAAGCTGGGGTTTGTCTATATCACAGTATTGGGGCTGTCCAACCAAGTTGTGCCCTATACTAGGAGTTGGCGCCCCCTAGCCACTGCTCTAAACTACCTGGCTCACATAGTGCCTATTGTGTACATGGCCTTCCAGGCCCGGCCTGCCTCCCCTGTGGGAGTCCAGCTGGACTCTGGTATGGGCTGTGACAAAATCCAGCACATGAATTTGGGTGCATCAAGAAAGCTCAATCCTCTTCATGCCACTGCAAGTTATATTTTGGACATATATTCCCACTTTACAATTCACAATGCCATCCAGGAAAGAGAATCTCAGGCAACATCAAGTATCTTGGGACCCCAATCCAATGCTTCCCAATACCACTGCCACATAAGGGCACTAGTATGTAATAAAGAAAAATCTCTTGATGGTAGTTGTGCTATCATTGAGAGAAATTACCCCCAATTGTTACAACATAAAACATCTAAAGGCTTTGCCATAACATAAAGTCAGACACTAAGCTTTGTCAACCCTTTCCCAGGAGCCAGGAGATGAACCATCTTATCTTCTCTGCTGTTATCACAGCCTGCCTAGGGATTGGGGGCCACCAGATCATGTTTAAACCATTTGGGACATTCCAAGAACCCACCAACAAGTACTACTACAAGGAGCTAGCACAACTAAACTCCTCCCAGCCTTACTCCTGGCCCACGTTGGTTTTTCCCCACTCAACAATTTCCATAGCCGTATACATTTGTGTACTATGTACTCACTTACTTTGCTGGTAATTTTGGACGTTTTAATGTGCAAACTAAGATGTCCTGTTGGGTATTGATGGTATACCCAATTGTCACCTCACTCACAGGGTTCCAAGTATTGAACTTGGCGCCCTATCTGGCTAAAATACTCCCTCACATGTTGGGTATTTACAATTGCCCATCTATTCCAGGGATTGACCCTTTTGAGTCCTAAGAGGAACAATTGCTTGGACAAACATCATGACTACCATGACGTATATGGACAGTATGTTGCTTCATATGATACTATATAATACTCTAAACCCATATCAAATAAAGTAGCATTATCTTCTTAATTGTCTCCTTTATTTTTTCATATACTTCTAAGAAGTATATACTTGACTATCAAAATTAATAATCTGGGAAAGATGTATTTTATTAGGAGGCAGAAGATAGAAGATATGCTGGTCAGTTCAATCTAAGTATAAATAAGAGAGTTGAGCACAATTGGAAAAGGGAGAAAGTTTCGGGATTTTTTAAGATTGGCATCAACCCATTTGCGGTTAAATGGGACCCTGATGAGCCAGAGCAAAAAGATACTACATCAAGCTCATTTTATTGCGCATCATCACACAAAGGTCCAGTTGAAACAGCATGAGCATTCATTTTAGATCCTGTCAGCCCATTTTTTCTACTTGGAATATATAGCCACAACTTGAATCGTGTGATGTGTCTATGAGATCCCACATTTTGTTTTAATTAAGTAAAATGCTAAAAGTTGATTTGATGGAGCTAAAAGCCAAATCCCATTTTGGACTGTAACCATGCATGTTGGATTTGGTAATCCTGCATTTTTCCAACAGGTTTTAATTCTACAGTATTCATGGATTGAATCAAATATGAAACATGCTTTCCTGGGGTAGCTCTTATCTGGGCCTAGTCCAGTGAAATTGAATACCACCCAATTTGTTAGACCTGGATTTACCCTGTAATATTGCTTATTTAAATACAGCCTATATGAATAATCCTCTACAATCCTGACTGTTATATCATTGCTAGAGGATTGAAGATCTGTCCTACTTTAGCAGCCTTGTGACTTGTTCTGGTACCCCAGCTCTCACTAATAAATAGTGTGAATCAAGTTTGATTGAATTGTCTTATTTAATTAATATGACAAGCATGCTGTTGCAGCAATATGCTGATTGGTGATCCGTTAGCCATATGCTTTCAGACTGCTGAAACAAGCTTCCAGTTAGATCAATGTGAGGAATATGCAGTTTCAATTGATGACCAGCATCAGCTGGGTTTATCTACAGCCTGTGTCGTGGTGGAATCGATCGGAATTCGCATTGGGCTTATTCATGCGTATCCAGATGGATAGGGTGTGAATTAAAATATTGAGTTCTCGATTCCAGCTCGCGATAATTGAAAGATATTGTTTTAATTTTGAATTTATCTTTTTTGGTTCGGAATCAAGAGCCATGATCCTACACCCTTTAGATCAACTCCATAACTCTTATATGTTTATCCAGAACCTTGGATATGGATTCGATGCCGTGCACTGCTTCAGCGTCCTGAAGAATTTTGAGAAGATTCACCAAATCGAAGCTGGCTTTTCTGCCTTTGCACACATCAAAGTGGCATGTATGGTTTGAAATGCGGCATAATAAATTTACGGTTTGAAAAGCAGCACTTGCGCTTGGTGCAATTTAAATGCTGTTCAGCTTGCGGTGACGCCTGTAATTTACTCAGTACCAAGCGTGCTGAGTGACTTCAATGTGGCGGATTGGATTTGAAATCCCGATCCATCAGTTGGATATGCACCAGCCATAGACCAATAGATCTGCGTGGCGTCTCAACACACCACTCTCATAATCTTCCCAAATAAAGACGTGGTTGGGATTTCTTACAAGAAGTAGAAATATACATTTAAATTTATCCATACTGCAGGACCTCACTATGTTGACAATATGTGACTTAACTCCAATACTAAAATTCAACCCACTGTCATCTTTAATACAACAGTAATATAGGGCTGTGGCAGCATCACAAGGCTATATATTGCCACACCATCCCTCTTTCTTCGCAAGTTTTTCCGAATGCGCATCAATAATTGGATAGCCAGTACTTGGGCAGGACGATATTTTCAGCTACGTGGTTCTGATGCCAGGAATCCTAGAGATGCTGATTTTTTCGACTGAAGTGCAGGCTGGCATAGCTGCTTTTCTGGCTCAAGCTTATGTTATCGGCCTGAGTGCATCAGTCATAGCTGAGTCTGGTGGGACCTGTGAATGCCTCCCACCAGTTGGAGCAACCGGTAAGGCTCTTCTCTGTTTGGAAGATGCAGTATATCTAGCTTGCAAGGCGTCGTTTAAGAAAGACCTTGCTACTGCTGTCAGCGTGGTTACAGGACTAGGAAGCATACTCATGGGGGCAGTTTCAAATCTTCCTATTCAAGTATCAGTCGGTATGGGCACTGGTGTATATTTTGTCTACAGCATGGTTGGTTTTCACGGAAGTAGTGGTCTTAAGTACCCCGTTGCTCTTGGGGCTGTCTTCTTAGAGGGACTGGTTTTTATCCTTTTAACGCTCCTTGGTGTTCGACAGTGGATGGGGAAGGTTTTCCCTGCTAGCCTTAAACACGCAACAACTGTAGGGCTTGGTCTTTTTATTAGTTTTATTGGGTTTCGACAGTCCTCTGGTATAGGACTTGTGGGTCCAGATCCTGAGACTCTCGTCGCGCTTAGTGGTTGTACTGTGTTTAACCAAGACCCTGAGACACATGCCTGTTTATCTGGGGTGATGCAAGATCCTGTCACTTGGTTAGGCTTGGCCGGGTTGCTGTTAATCTCCTTGCTTCTCATGTTTCGAGTCCGAGGAGCGATGCTTATTGGAATCTTGCTGGTATCGTTTATATCATGGATTCGCCATACACCCGTGACCTACTTTCCCGATACACCTGAGGGGGATGCTTTATTCGATTATTTTAAATCTATCGCCGGCTTCCACAAGATCGAGAGCATACTGGGGATAGTAAAAATTGATGCTACTCATGCACAAGTTTGGGTGGCGATGCTAACTATGCTGTATGTGGATTTGCTGGATGCTACAGGAACCATCTTTGCTCAGGCCAGCTTGATGGATATAATCGATTCTAGTGGCGATTTCGAAGGTGCTACTATGGCCTTCCTGTGTGATGGAGCAGCCATTTGCATTGGTGCCTTTCTTGGTGTGCCTCCTGTTACAGCGCTACTTGAGAGTGGCGTGGGCATCGCAGAAGGTGGGCGAACAGGAATTGTCGCCATAGTTACTGGACTACTGTTTTTCTTATCCGTCTTCCTCTCCCCCATATTCACTTCCTTCCCTCCTTGGGCTACTGGCCCAGCAGTTATTGTGATCGGTGCATTGATGACTCAAAGTGTTACGCGTATTCGTTGGGATTATCCCGGAGAAGCAGTTCCAGCCTTTTTAACTATCATCCTGATGCCGTTGACTTTCTCTGTGGCTTATGGCATTCTAGCGGGTATTATTTCATATGTTGCCCTTAATTCCTTGTCCAAACTGGTCACTTTCATCTCCCGAGGTCGCTTTGTTGCACCTTTACCCCCCGCAGAAGAAGATCCCGAGTCAAAAGATTACTCTCTTTCTCCACCTTGGCTTCCTGCACTCAAGGCTCTATGGAGAAAAAGACGAGGTGACCCATTAGAATAGGTATTAACTTATTTCCCACTCTAATATTGCCATATAAATCCTATTTTGACCCGAAACATTTTGTGCTCAACCTTTTTAATTACTCCATGCCTTCCATTTTTTACTTCGAGTTAAGTTGATTGCCTTGCTCATCCTTGTACCCGAGTGAAGGGTTATTTACACATTTAATTTCTGTTAAACATAATGACTTGCATAAGTATTGGCTCATTGACATTGCTTAAATAGAATGAGATTTTGAGAGGTTAAAAATAAGCGAAAACAGTATAAAAGATATCCTGCAAAGCTTTAAAAATGGCCCCAAAAAGTAAAGCAAAACAATCAATTCTAAATAAAATATTATCAGGGCCTTTTAGCCCATAGAAAAAGTATACTCATAAAGCACTTGAAAGAGCGAGCTGAATTTCAAACTTACCTAGCTACTAGGATTGAGGGTAATGGATCGTTTGTTCAGAGAAAGATGATAAAAATAGGGAGAAAGCCAGTGTGTATCGATGGCCAAGTTACCCAAGCAAGCATTACGTGACTATCATATAGGTAGTGAACAAGCAACCCAAAGTCGGTACTGAAGTTGCATGGGGGATTACCATAGGTACCAGAAAGCTAGCTCACTGAAGAATGGTCCAAGATCAAGTCTGTCAGGATACCAGGTCCCATGGTTCAGGCCAGCAGGTGCAGGCTGGTAGGTAAGACCACCATAGGATTGATACCAACTTGATAACATAAGAGAATAACACCACAATAGTGACCAGGGTCCGATGGCAGGAACCATTGGATCTACTAGGCTAGTAACAATGATGTACAGAACTCCAAAAAGTCTGGGTAGAGATGGTGTTATTGGCAATAGCAGAGACTGGTGGGCGGTCAGGGTGAGTGGCAGCCATTTTCACAAGCTAGGCAAGCAGATAGATGGATTTGTTTCTGGATAGCCTTGATTATAATGCATACCAAATGCCTTCTTGATTTAAACAACTTGGTCCTCTAGTTTGGGCCAGGGGGTCAGATAGAAAGATATCCTCCAAGATGAAATTTCTGTAGTCAGGGTTTGGCAGGTACTCAGTGAAATGTATTGGTCTAAAGAGTGAACCAGACAGTCGGAATGACACAGGCAGGGTGTGAGGACTAGGGGGAAGGTTAGTAGAAAGTAAAGCCTAGCTCTCAACTGCAATAAAATCATGGTCCCAGCAACAACCAAAAGGGTTGCCACTAACAATTCCTGGGAGACCAAAGGGGAGGAAGTAGCTGGATACTCAAAGCAACAGGCAAAACTTAATGGCTGAATTCTTCTACCAAATTTCAAACTTTATTAGAGTAGAGAATGATGAAGCAAGGTCTTTTACAACTGTTGCATTCATTTAAAGGGAGGGAATGGAATTTGAGTGGGAAGTTGAATGTCAAAACCAACCAACCAACAATACAGGGGGATATGGGTGCATTTCTTGAGGCAGGCAAATCTGGACAAATCCAAATGGATAAAATCAAAGGGGAAACTGGCTCGACTAAAGTCAAGGAATCTGTCTTGGATGCAATTATCACTGCTCCCAGCTGCTCTTGCACATGATATTTAACCAGAGCTGTCTCTTGGGTGGGTTAGGTGGGGATCTTCAAACCAATTCAGCAAATAATAGTGTGAGGGCCTTTCTTGGGGTTTTCAGTAAATCTTTGGATAAATATCCAGGAATAATCTGACAGAGATCCCCAAGCATTTGGTGAGGATTGAAGTAGAGGCCCAAGGGGGAGGCATGACTTTACACAGGGGGCCCTCAAGTAAGCCAGTAGGTGGATTAATAGGGGCAGAAGGGGCTGTAGGTACCAAGTTGACATGGCAAAAAACTAGGATGATATATGGTAAAATCTGGTTGGGCCAAAGGTTCATCACACTTTATTATCATAATGAAATGCAGCCTGGCACTACTGTAAATTCAGAACCTGAATGTAAAAATGCGGGATTGTCAAATCCCTGGTCTAAATTTTGAATCACTTTTGCGGGATGGCCTTTTTTTAATTAAATTGATTTTTGTGAGTATTTATTTGAATATTTGAAAATGCGGGAACTCATAGACACTTTGCATAGTTCAAGTCAAGCTGCATATTTCCTATGATCAAAATGAATTAACTGGAATCAGATTTGAAGCGTTCAAATCCATCAACCATTTTCATTAAGTTTACTATGTTTTTTGAAATTGAAGGATTGTCAAATCCAAGAACCAAATTTCAAATCACTTTTGAATGCCACTAGTAAACTCAAATATTAATTGCAGGAACTGGAATCCAAATTGAATGTACAGTAAGCACACTAGGAAACACCAACCCAAATCAAGAAGCTCCACCACAACTAAAATCAAATGAAAAACTCAATCTCAATAACCACAATTAGACATAAAAAGTTATTAAACTTTAAAATCATCCAAACCCAGAGAGTATACAATATTATTCACTTCAAATCACCGATATAGAAACTCTGCTACTATTCAAGGATGAATCAAGAGAAAACAACTTCCCACAACTAAACCAATAACTCCAAATAAATACATATTTAATCTAAAATATATTTTTTATTTTATTTTTATGGACCGTCAATCACATTCCCAACCCGCTCCTGCACCAGCCCGCGGGGCAGCCCGTCCACGAGGGCATCCCAGAGGGTCCAAGAACAGACCCAGAACCTAACATGTGGGGAATCATGCCAATACACAGGCCTCCCAAGGTGCCATTGCCAGCCAACCACCTCCCGCATCCCAGGCCTGATCAACCAGCTTGAATCCCAGGCAGAAGCCACTCTCAAGACCTGCCACAAAAGTCTTCTACACCAGGGTCACTGGGAACACTGAGGTTGCATACACCTCCACTGTGTACCCAGTTGTCACTTGGCCCCGCACTCTTGAACCAAGAGTTGTGTCGTGAATGACAGCATTCACCATGTTTCAATTTTGCCTTTGTTGGGCCATTTTGAAGACAAATCTCTCGCTTTCGCTTTCAACTCTCAAAATGAACTGGCTTCTGTTTCAGGAAATATGATTGTTTGATTTCCTAACTCTGCGCAACTCACTTGCCCCACTCATGCTTGTGGCAAGTGATCCTACCGTCCTGGTAGTGTTTTGTGGTATTCCTAGCCACTATATATTCCATTTCACATTCACCAATAAAAATTAAGTTCTATTCACATTTTTGTCTTTGTGTCTTCTGTACTTCCGCGCCTCTCTCTAGCCACAACTAGTAGAGATTATTCTTCCAGGGCCGCAAGGTAAATGCTATTGCCTTCCCTGTCATCTAACCAAGACTTAGTACAAATCCAATCCTAAGGTTAGGATTCCCCGTTGTGTGTCTGTGCCGCGCCTCAGAACACAACAAAAATGGTGCTCACTACAGGGGCTGTAAGCCCCTTGGTTATCCCTTTCACATCTACGTTTGAAGGTCCCTTGCCTCTGCCTATTTGGGAGTCAACCTTGCCTGAAATTACCAGCCCTCCTATTGAGGAAGACATCGCCGACCTGCCTATTGTCCCTACTATACTGAACCTTGGGAATGGTCCCTGCCTAGTTGCTTACCCTATGGGTACCCCTGACTTGGAACAATTCATGGTGGTAGCCCTTGGGATAGCTTGGGACGGGGCCATCCCTCGTCTTCAGTTACAGTTTAGCCGTGCCAAATACTATGAGTTAATTGTGGCCCCTCAGTTTTCACAACACCTCCTCCCAGCGGCTGGCTCCACTGATCATCTGCTGTCATCCTTTGTACAGCCTGCCTTGGCCCATCACCAGATAGTGTTGGGACTCCACGTTCAAGAAATCTTGTCTCTACAAGCAGCTGTTACTCATCATTGGGACCAGTTTGCTGCCTACCAACAATGGCTTCATTCCCTGTTCTCCCTGATATCTGACAATCAGCGTGATTTGGTCACCTCTCAAACACATTTAGTCAATTCCATTGAGCAAATATGCCAGTCCATCCCTGAGTACGTTAGGGAGCAACTACATGAGTTTCACCAGTTAGAACAACCCTGGCGCACTCAAGTTGACTCCACCCTAAACACTTATCTCTTCAATTTTGAGCACCTAGTGCAACAGCTAAATGCATTCAGTGTCTATTCCTTTGAGCAATTGCAACAGGTAGCTGACCTTGCCACCCAAGGTCTAAATGAGCTCTGTGTGGAATTTGATCAAGAAAGAGCTATCACTGCTGCTGCTATTTTCAAACTTCAGAGTCAGGTGAATGAGCTGTCCTCTCCCAAACCTGATGCTCCGCCTTTTTCTCCTGCTGATGATCTGGTGGACAGAGAGCAGAGAATCTGGGAAGCCATCCGGGAATTATGTGCTTCCACTTGTAGCCAAGGACGTCCTACTGAAGTGCCTCAACCTGATTCCCAGGTTCTTGCGCTGACTGCTCAGGTCGCTGAACTACAGCAGGAAATTGCTGCTTTATGTGAAGAAGTGACGGCCGCTGCTAGTCCACACGGGCTTAACAAGGAAGATGGATGCTGTCCTGGTTTGAAGGGGGCTCCTCGAATCCACTGCGCTAGGGAGTTGATTGCCCTAGCTAATGAGGTGGACTATTTGAAACAAGACCAGAATGAGTTGGACAGAGATGTACAGGAGATGAATGAGCTGATTGATTCGGTAAACAACAGGTTTGCCCCTTGCCTATCAGTGGGGCCATCCCTTACTTTGCGACTGGCTGAACTCTCTACGGTTGTCACTACCCAAGGACAACGCCTAGATGTTACTGAACAACAGACCACTCTAGCCAACACTACGGATGCCAGAACTACCGAGACTCTGACAACCCTTGAAGAAAGTGTTTGACAACTATGGGCTAGACAACCCCCCTCCAAATATGAAGCTGAATTCTCCCCGCGCATAAATGTACTCAACAGCAACAATGGTGGTCCAACTCCTGAGGCACACTTCAAGCCTACTTTTAAGCAAGTGTTTGATCCTAAAACCTAAACTATCACAGCCTTCTTAACTATTTACAAGACTGCTATGAGACAAGCATCAGATGAAGTTAAGAAAGAACATATTCTGACTTGCCTACACCCAACCTGTCAGGAGGTAGTTGTTCCAGAGCTGCCCTCCATCAAGACCTGGGAGGACATGAAACAACTCTTGATTGACAAGTTTGGTGGTGATCTTAGCCTGGAGGTGAAAAAGGATGCTTTCATGCACATATCCTTCAAACCCAAAGAGACATTAGCTGAATTTGCCAACAGATTTTACATGGAGGGACAACAGTTAATAACAAGCAGACAATTGACGGCACATGAAGCATATATGGCCTGCGCCCAGGCCCTCAAGATGAATCAACTCCTATTCCTCCATTTCCAGACCCACAAGGCTATGCTGTCCTCCATGAAAATCATAAAAACACTGCTCCAAGATATGCATCTTACCCATTCTGGGGCAGTTATTTGGGAGAGTTGTGCTGCTTCCAACTCTGGTTCTTCTTCTTGCGGCCCTTGTATCCTCACTATGAACTCCCAGACTCCTCCTCAACTTCAGGGTTGCCACAACTGTGGTCAGATAGGCCACCACTCTTGCGTCTGCACCAATCCACGGGTTGAAGGAGCTGATCCCAAGGATCAGTTGGGAAAAGAACAGTCAACCTAGAGGCGGAGACGCTCTCGGTTGACAATTCTTCCCAGTCTCCTCCTACACCCCTGCCTGCTACTGACTCTGAACCTGCTGATGATGAAGCTCCTCCTATCCTCCTCCTGTTCCATGACATTTCTGACAACTCTGATTTGGATAATCTGATGTTGAAGACCATGATGCATACAGGTATTCTGTTCTTGCTGTCCCTGAGACTATTGCTGTTCCCTACAAGCTGCAATCTGGGAAGACTACAACAACCACCAAGCCCTTGTCTGAGGCCAAAGCAGTTGTATCCTGCCCTATCTTACTCAGGCAAAACGGTCCCCTGTATTAGTGGAATCCTCAGAGGAAGCTGCTGAAGTTGCAGACACCGTTTTCAAGAATGTATCTGTCTCACTCCCTCTCCAAACTGTATATAAGGAGTTTCTGGGACTACAATGCATGATTGAGAAATGGGACAAGGAACTAGCTGAAGCACAGGATATCTTGGCTGTTCTGCCACCCTTTGGACGCACCACCACCTGAGTAGAGATATCTATCCAAAAGGTCAAGATCAAAACCTTCCTGGACACCGGTTCTCCTGTCAACGTTGTTTCTTCTAAACTGATGAAGAAGCTTAAGCTGGCCCCTGATCTCAACTACCATCAATCCTATGGCACCGCTGGTCTCTCCATGACTTGCGCCATTGGTGCGTACTCTGCCTTACCAATGCAATTTGGTAAAATCATGTTGGCTGCGCCAGCTGTTGTTCTAGAAAATGTGAGCTATGACCTTTTAGTTGGTACCCAATTCCTTTGGGAGTATAATGGGATCATCAACCTAAAGGATGGCTATCTTTCTATCCTAGGGTACAAAGTCCCTCTGATCTTTGAGGATCCCATCAAAGTTCCTGGTAAACGGTTGAAGACATGTACTCTGGAATACCCCACTGGAGTTTTCTCCCTAAAATATCAAACCCATTCCACCAACATGAAGTGTCCTCCCATGGCTTGTCCTGCAACTGAGGGAATCCCTCTCATGGCCACGTCTGCTATCACCATCCCCCCAGGCTCTCAGGCTATCCTAGACTCCCAGATATCATATGAACTACCTGAACGGACTTTCTTAGAACTGTATTCCCCTCCTTCGCTGAGGCGTAACAAGCCTTACCTTTGTCCTGGAATTCTAGACGTTTCCCACAAGGATCCTGTGCAATTACTAGTTGCCAACCTTACTGCGCTTCCTATGACTGTATCTAGAGGACAGGTTGTTGGTTACAGAAAATTGTTAAATGCTCCTGACGTCTTGTCTTTTCACCCCTTTGGAACGTTTCAAGACTTTAATCTACCCAAAGACAAGCCTCAAGTACTATCTCTGTTCACCGCCCAAGACTTCCCTCAGTTGTCCCCAGTCCAACAGAAAGAGGTGCTTGATTTACTAGACCAGTTCTCAGACATCTTTGCTAAAGATAGTACTGATTATGGGCTAGCCAAAGGTGTGATACATCAGATTGACACAGGAGATGCTCCCCCTTTTGCGCCAAGCCATACCGCCGCAGCTGAGTAGAATATGCGCAGGTTTCTAAGGAGCTCAAACAACTGCTGGACGCTGGACTGCTAGCTCCCTCTCAGAGTCCCTGGGCTTCTCCTCTGCTCATCTTAAAGAAAAAGGATAGTGGACACCGGATTGTGATGGATGATTGAAGGTTGAATTCTCTAACCAAAAAAGATTCCTATCCCTTACCACACATTGATGATGCCCTTTGACGCCTTGGGGGCTCTAAGTTTTTCTCTGCCATGGATTTGGCGTCTGGCTACTGGCAAGTTGACCTCTCTCCAGAAGACGTCAGAAGGCTGCACTCATCACATCAGAAGGATTGTTTGAACCTACTTGCATGCTACAAGGGCTCTGTAATGCCCCGGCAACCTTTCAGAGGGCCATGGACTCCATCCTGCGTGACTTGAAGTTGTTGTGTGTCTTAGTCTATCTAGATGATATAACAGTCTTCAGCGCAACTTTCACTGATCACCTAGCTCATCTTAAAGAGGTGTTCATAAAGATCCAAGAAGCTGGCCTCAAGTTAAAGCCTTCTAAGTGTGCTTTCTTCAAAGAGCGCCTTGAATTCCTGGGCCATGAAGTAACCCAAACAGGAATTTGTCCAATGACCAAAAAGGTTGAAGCCATCAACAAAATGCTTCCACCCACCAACCTCCAAGAAGTACAAGTCTTTCTGGGCATGATGGGTTACTATAGACAATTAATCCCTGATTTTGCTGATACTAGTGAACCCCTGGTCCAACTATTGTGTAATGTCCCTTTCAAATGGACCGCCAGTCAACAGCAAGCCTTTGAAACCCTAAAGCAGAAACTCAAAGAAGCACCCATTTTAGTGTACCCTGATTACAATAAGGAATTCATCTTGTACACTGATGATAGTGACCTTGTTATCAGGGCTATCTTGGCTCAACTTGACAATGAAGGTGTGGACCACACTATAGCCTATACTTCCCGTATTCTAAATAAGCATGAAAAGAATTATAGCGTTACAGAGAAGGAGTGCCTTGCTGTGCTGCATGCAGTCAAACAATTCTGCCACTATGTGTATGGTACCCATTTCACTGTTGTCACTGACCACGCTTCACTCAAATGTTTACAACAACTTAAGGAGCCTGAAGGACGCCTAGCCAGATGGGCTCTCCGCCTGCAAGGTTATGACTTCACTGTGCTCCATTGCCCCAGGATTCAACATCAGAACGCTGACGGGCTATCCCAAATGCCCATCCTTGCCCTACATTCTGCTGAGGCAGATTGCCTGTACAAGCTAATTGGCTACCCTTCTTCCTGGGAAAGTGAGACAGAAGAGGTTCAACTTGCCTTGTCCAAGTTGTCTGAAGATACCCTCATACGCAACAACCAACTCTTCAAGAAGGTGCAGGGTCAATACCTGCCATACATGTGCCCTAGTCTTTGCCTCTCCTTGGTGTTGCAGGCCCATAAAGAGACTGGCCATGGAGGTATTGCAAAGACCTTTGACTGGCTTCAGAAGAATTACTTCTGGGGGAATCTTTGCCTGTTGATCCCAGATGTCATAGCTAGTTTCCTTGACTGCCAACTTCAGAGGCCCCAAGCTGCTTCTTGCAAATTCAAATTGGTTCCCCCTCAAACACTTTTCATACAGTTAGCATTGATGCTGTAGGCCCTCTCCCCTGCTCACGTTCCAGATGCCGCTTTATCCTGATTGCCGTTGACCACTTCAGCAAGTGGGTAGAAGCTTGCTCTACTAAGGACATCACTGCTAAGACTACCGCTGCCTTCCTGCTGCAAGATGTTTTCTACTGCCATGGCTGTCCCCAAGTGCTGTTATCAGACAACGGGACCAACTTCAATGCCAAACTTGTAACTTCTGTTGTTGAAGCTCTAGGAACTCACCAGTTGTTCTCTGTCCCCTATAATCCTTCCACTAATGGGGCAGTTGAGCGTGCCAACTTGACACTGGTTTCTATCATGAGGAAACTCACCTACTCTGACGCTGCCAATTGGGATCTATACTTACTTGCTTCCCTCTTTGCCTATTGTCTGAGCAAGCATTGGATCACAAGGTACTCCCCCTTTGCCATGTTGTATGGGCGTGAAGCCACCACTCTGTTGCTCTCGGGGGTTCCCCTACTCTCCTCTGATAAGACCATGAACTCTGACAACCACATCAAAGACTTAGTCAACCACATCATTGATATACAGGCCACTGCCTACACTTCTGCCAATAAGACTAAGACACTCGAGCTCTCTCCTGACAACGCTGGGCGCTCCCCCTTGCCTGAATTTGCTGTTGGTGACCATGTCTTATACTATCAACACTGTGTGGATGGGCACGCGCACAAACTAGACTCCCTATGTATTGGTCCTTTAGAGGTGTCTTTCAAACAAGGGTCTGAGTACACTGTAAAGCTCCTTTCCAGTGGTCGCCCTTTTGCTTGTGTACACGCCAAATTCCTCCGCAAGTATCACTCCCAAAGGCCAATCTAGAGGGGGGCAATGTTGTGAATAACGGCAATCACCATGTTTTGATTTCACCTTTGTTGGGCCATTTCAAAGACAAATCTCTCAATTTTGCTTTCAACTCTCAAAATGAACTGGCTTCTGTTTCAGGAAATATGATTGTTTGGTTTCCTAACTCTGCGCAACTCACTTGCCCCACTCATGCTTGTGGCAAGTGATCCTACCGTCCTGGTAGTGTTTTGTGGTATTACTAACCACTATATATTCCATTTCACATTCACCAATAAAAATTAAGTTCTATTCACATTTTTGTCTTTATGTCTTCTGTACTTCCGCGCCTCTCTCTAGCCACAACTAGTAGAGATTATTCTTCCAGGGCTGCAAGGTAAACACTATTGCCTTCCCTGTCACCTAACCAAGACTTAGTACAAATCCAATCCTAAGGTTAGGATTCCCCATTGTGTGTCTGTGCCGCGCCTCAGAACACAACAAGTTGCTACTTCCTGCCCCCGCGGCTTTGACACCACCTTCAAGCCATTGGCAGCCACTGTTGAGCCACCTGTGCCTGTGTCATATGCCACTATTGACAGTGCCACTGCAAGCAAGCGTGATCCCACCTTCTACACAAAGGTCCCCATCCCCTGTGTCGAGCCTGGTAGCCAGGATGCCGTAGTACCTGTCAAGGGCCGGCGTTGGTTGACAGATAGTGAGCGTGAAGCTCTCCTCAACTGCTTGAACGGGGGAATGGCGGTTTGGGATATTGCATCCCAATTTGGTGTCACAGCCAGGTACATTGCTGACATCAACACCAAATATGGTAATACCGGGCAAATTGCTGAATCCACCAAGGCTAAGCGGCAGCCAAAACTCTTGCAGCCTGTGCACATCAACACAATCAAGCAGTGGTTAGCCAGGGATTGCCACCTGGACACGCTTGCTGTCCAATCAATGCTTGCCACAGAGTTTGGGCTTTCTGTTTCTAAAACCCTTTTTTACAAAACAATGGTTGATTTGGGCTTCTCTTGGAAGGTGCTTGGAGTTTCTCCGTACAACAGAAACAGTGAAAAGACCATTGAGGATTGACACATTTATGCTGAGACATATCTGGCACTAAAGGAGACTGGCAACGTACAGTTCTTCTATATCAACAAATCATTGTTTTCCTCCTCACTCAGGTCTAGGCATGGGTGGGTCAAGAAGGGGTCCAAGGACAGCGTAGCCCATTGTCCAGCTGTCTGTTCCCAGACCTATTCCATGGTTGCGCTTCTTGGTCCTTGCGGGTTGGACCAATACCAAATGATCAAGGGTTCCCACAATAGCGGGACTTTTCTTGATTTTCTCCAAGCCGTCAAGGAGTACCTTTGGATAAATTACAGCGGCACAACCAACGTTGTTGTGCTTGATAATGTCAGGCTCCACAAAGTGGATCTGGTTGTGTCCAAATTCTCCCCCATCAACAAAAACAGCCACACCTCCAGTCACCAACTTACCAATTGTCCAATGAGACTTCTCTTCCTCCTGCCATATTCCCCATTCCTGAATCCAATCAAGGAGGTGTTTGGTTGGATCAAGAATAAGGTGAAACAAGGCCTTCCTCAGGACACTGAGGACCTATTCAATATTCTTGAGGTCAGCCAATTTGCAATGCCACCCAATGTGGTGGCGGCTTTTTACAAGCACTCAGAATCCTTCCTCCCAAAAGCCCTGGCCTCCAAGCTAATCAGATAAATGGGCTCTCTGGTTTACTTTATTTTTATTTTTATTTATTTTGTTTTTATTAGGTCTCAAAAATTATTATTAATATATAATAATTTGACGTGTGATTGTATTATAGACATATAAGAATAAATAGAAAAGGCAAGTAAAATTAACTATACTAGGTATGAAGAATATATTTTTATTATAATGCACTAAATATTGTATTGACTGTTGCGCTAACAAATGAATAAATTAAAAGAGATAGAAATAGAATTTTTTATTTAAATAATTGTAATTGTTGATAGTACTTTAGCTTTTCTGAGCCAGAAATTGGACCTTGTGTGTCATCATATGATCCTTGTTATTTCAGTGCCACTATAGCCACACAACACAGCAACCAATGATTTTTATGTATTCCTTACTAATTTGTACTTAGGACGCAGTTCAAGTATATTAAATATATTTATCAAATCATATTACAAGGGAAAGGTAATTTGAGTTGTAAACAATCATTTGTTTAGAACAATAGTGGAGCGGGCCGCATAATGCAGATAAATTCAATTCTCCATGTTTATCTTTGTGATAAATGGACCCATACTCAACGAGTAGTAAATAAAAACATTTTAATTCTTTTTATTTGACGTATTGGCAACTATAACTAAAGTCTTTTAATATACTTAGTTATATTAATGATTATGAAGTACATACTAAAATTTAAAATAAAATTAAAATTAAAATATTAAAATTAAAATATTAATTATAAATCTTAAAAGTTAAATATTTAAGTTTAAACAATCAAAATATAAAATTTTTATTAAATTGTGATTTATGCAATATCAAAATATTTGATATTAAATATGTCAATATTAAAGATTTTAACAGTGAATATTTTAATATTTAAAAAAAAATAAAAAAAATAAAAACTTTAAGTTGCAAGGGAAAATGATTTATTGGGGGAATGCAAATTGCAAGGGGAATGTGTTTATTCCGGGGAATTATAACCCCAAATAAAATTTTCAGCTAATGCATCTAATTGGGACCACATACTCTTCTGTATGTGGTGGATGACTCTGGCGCCAATTGCTAGAGGGGTGGCGCTCAGCACCCCGGTGGTGGCTGAACGTCTTATAAAAGGCAAACAGGTGAGGGAATCCACTAGCAGGTTTTTTTTGGGGGGGCACATAGTACCCGTATAGAGTTGCCAATGCAAATGAATCATAGAGGACGTGCTTAACTGTCCTGTATCCCCGTGGTGTTTTCTATCTGTTGAGGGCTACACAGCATATGTCAATCTGTATAGGTACATCTTCTAATTTTTTCACGTTGGCTTTCAGTATGCAATGGAGCAGGATTCCCAGGTACACCACAATGTGGATCCTTTGCAAGGTATATTTCTCTGAGAACATGCACAGTTTTTTGAACGTTTGTATTAACCTATTGATATAGGACGGTTGGTTGACTTTAAGAGGGTTTTGGGGGCGCCCAACTTGTATCAGCCCCCAGGCCTTGGCAAACAATATCAATAAAGGCTTAAGATTATTCACAAGGACTACATCCCCTACTTTGTTTGATAAAGCTTTAAAAGTTTCATTAAATATTGCAGATTTTAAATATTTATTTCCAATTTGAAAGTCAGTTTTTATTAATTTTTTTGTATTCATTGATATTTGTGAAGGAGATTCTTTGAACACTTTCATAAATGTATTCATCAAAGTTCAGGTTTATATCCCCGCAAATTTCATTCATTTCTTTGATTTTGATTGTTGATTGTAGTTTGTATGCTTCCCTTATCCATGGCAAGCACCCCGCGGGTGGTTGATATTCCCTATCTTGAGCTTCAATATTAAAAAACATATTCATATTCTGCTGAACTATTTTATTTATTTGATTTTTATTTATTTGTTTTATAGGGGCTACCAGTGACTGGTAGCCCCCATAAAACCAACTTGGCGTAAAAGCCGCCACTTCCAGGACCTCATCCCCATCCCTGGTGATGACTAAAATAAATATAAGTTAAACATAAAAAACTTACTGATTGTTTCCCCTGTGGCCCCCTCAGACACAGGTGCCATATTGGCAAACTTCATGAGCGTTGGATGCTCTTCATTAATTTTCTTAGGCTTAATTTTTCTTATTCTTCTTGCAACTTGTGCTTCCTCTTGATTTTCATTTGATAAAGCTTTGGTATTTCTTGATGCGCTTCTGCTTCTTGCTTGTGTTTCATTTTCATCTGTTTTCATTTGGTTGGTTTCCTCTTTGTTGGTGTTAATTTCCTTCTGAATTTCTGTTCCTTCAATTAGTATTATCTTCTTATTGTTTTCTTTGGCCCCCTGCCAGAACTCCCACAAATTGTAGGCCGTGTTGTTGAATTCAAGACTTGATAAAATAGTTCCCTGTAGATTAAGTAATTTTTCTTTATTTTTTTCATCTATAATATTTCTCAACTTATCCAGGGCATCTTCTTTTGACTGTATCAGTGGCTGGCCCTTGTTACCCAGCTTCCCTGTCACTATTTCCCTGATATTTCTTTCTATCTTGATAACCTTTTGAAGGTGTGCTTCTAATTTGTTGATTAAGTTATAGATTGTTGACATATTGTTTGAATTCCATCAAAAAACTGGTTTTTATAGTACTATATTCAACACATACATATTTTTCATCATTGTTAATAAATTAAAGACAATAATGTTGCAACCAAGGTTTGAACCTTGCCCGCCAACGTATCTTACAATACACAGGGGGTGCTCAATGAGTCACCCCTTGACGTATCTAACGTTATGAATGAATCTGGTGACAATGTCAAATGGCGGGAACTTCATCCTAATTAGGAGCGTTGCCAATTTGACCTGCTGATCCTTGCACAAGTTATTCCTTGGCTCTAAACCCTACATGGAACTCCCCACTATGCCACCCCCTTGTGGCATTGTGGCTTTCCCCATATAGTATATTAATCACAATATTCTACAATAAACAACACCCTATTCTTATTATTCTGTCCTTTCCTATTGGACTATTGTCTTCCCCAATTCCAAATACTGAATCCTCATTGGTTCAGTTGCAACAATAAAGATAAATATTACATTAAAATATTGCAATTAGACGTCAACTCTTGATATTTTGATATTATGTACATAACTCAATGCATTTTGTTTAATAAAATCCATTGTAAACTTGGCCTTTTTCATTGTAATTTAGTGAAATGAACGGTGTTTACATTAGAGAGCCATTAACACTTAGTACAAATATTGATACATAGTGCATTTTAGAGCCTGTATATTTACCTATTGGTAATAATTCTATAAACTTTTCAGACAGATTTTACGAGGTAATAATAATGTGATGTGTTAATAGATTACTGTTTACTGTCATTAATTGGCTGATTTTCTTTGATGTGGTGATTGTGCATTTTTTGATATTTACACACTAGTATCCAATTGGTTGGCTTCACATCCAATCACACAGGCAATAGGAAAACAAGCTGCGACCCCAAGACTGGATGTGGTCGGGGTGGCAGATTTTTTTCTTATTGCCTGTGCAATTGGATGTGAAAACAACCAATTGGATACTAGTGCGTAAACATCAGAAAATGCACAATTGCCACATCAAAGAAAATCAGCCAATTAATGACAATAAACAGTAATCTATTAACACATCACATTATTATTACCTCGTAAAATCTGTCTGAAAAGTTTATAGAATTATTACCAATAGGTAAATATACAGGCTGTAAAATGCACTATGTATCAATAATTGTACTAAGTGTTAATGGCTCTCTAATATAAACACCGTTCATTTCACTAAATTACAATGAAAAAGGCCAAGTTTACAATGGATTTTATTAAACAAAATGCATTGAGTTATGTACATAATATCAAAATATCAAGAGTTGACGTCTAATTGCAATATTTTAATGTAATATTTATTTTTATTGTCTTTAATTTATTAACAATGCTGAAAATATCCATGGAAATAACTATATGTTACCACATCAATTTACAAGATTCTTTACATATGGGGAATGCTAACAATGTAAAAAGAAAATATTATTAAGTATTTATTGAAAGAGAGATATCAATTTTAATAAGTTGTCACAAAGAAAAGATTTATTCACTAATCAAAGGATGGGAAGGGGAGGGAATGGGTGGTGGCTTGGGAGTCAGAGTTGGAAGGCGGGTGGCTTGATCTTGATGGGGGGAGGCAGGGTCTGTTGACTGGGAAGGGGCAGCAAGAGCGGTTTGCTTAAATTGCTTGAATTCTTCTTCCATCACATATACTGGCTTGACAAAACGGATGGAGTGGTGTGGGGGGAGGCAGGGGTCCTTTCTGGACTTATCACTATCACTTGCATAGAAGATGATGAGATCAAATAAGTCCTGGACAGACACAGAAGGGAAAAGCTCATACCCCTTATCAATTTAGGTGCATAGTTTGTTGTAGGTGGCAGGCTTCAAGTGCCTGAGGACAGAACCAAAATTGTAAAGACATACATCTGCAAGATGCATGTTGGCAAGTTGATGGGGTAGGACCAGCAGGTATGCCCCACAGCCCTGATTTCTTGGATAGCCCATTCCTGCTGCTCCATCTCCACACTCAGTACAACTGTGTGCACGGTGTTTTGTGTGGCCCACTCCTCCAGCATGGCCTTGAGCTCCGTCTGGTAGGCATACCCATCTGCAGTGTTCAAAATTGCCTAGTAATAATTGATGCCCAATGGGGAAACTGTCAATAAAACCCCAACAAAACAATACAAGATTGGGCCGCGCTTGTACACGTCAGATTGGATGCACTTCTCTCCAAAGTCTTGGATACTGGCCAAGATCTTAGCATACAACAGGAATATTACGTCATTACAGGCCTTCATTGCCCTTCCTTTGATAAAATTAATAATTGTTGAATTTTAGGGGTTGGTATCCACCAAAATGGGGCCACTGAGAACTTGATTGGACAAGATTCTAGCAGCAACCACAACTCTGTGCATCCATGAATTCACCATTATTTTGTTGGTGAAGATGCTGTGGAGTCCCAACTGGAGACGTACCTGGACCAGGGGCATCCGCGGATCACGTTCCATAATGGCCATTATAAGGGGATGGGCTGTATCACCTTTGGTTGAGGTATGGGCACCAGTCATGGTCTTCTTGGTAGGGGGGCCACAGTTGGCGTGGGCTCTCAGGGTTGCAGCCACAGTTGACTTTGCAAAACCCATTGCGGCCGCAATTTCCCCGAGGGACATAAGCTTGCCTCGCTTTTTGACCATTTCGAGAACAATCTCTGGGGTGATCAATTTTCTTCCGCGTCTTGCAGGCTGATTGGCTGGGGGAGGGATAGGTCCATCTTGTGAACTGGTCAATGCCATCTGATTGGCTTTTTTGGGGTTCTGGGCTCTCTGGGTGACCCCATGGCTGAAACGTCTGATTCTGGATGCCATTGCTGATAAGGGATTTGGGTTGGCAGCTGCCTGTGCATGGTGGGCAAACAGGGCCATGCTAGAAGTTGCAGGGGAAAGAACAGACTCCTGTGTGGCGCTTGCAGAGGGTCCTGCAGGTTGGGAGTGGCCATAGAGAGAGGCTTCACTATTAGAAGACACAGTGTAACCCTGCATAATTTTGTCAAGGTCAGGGAACAGCTTGTTGACTTGGTTGTTGTTGAAAGAAGACATAATAAAAATTTTATTATAATTTTAAACTCAAGAAGAGGAATGTATATTTTAGTCAATTTTATTGTTATATATGTCAATTTTGTGAATAATATGATCTAAATTTTAGCCAACCTAAAATAAAATAGGGTGATTTTTGAGAATGCCTATGATTCCTAAAAGAATCAGCACAAATCCACTCTAGATCCTTTGGCATCCTTTTTGAGACACCCAAAAATTATATTTATTTAAAGTTCATCACAATTATGATTTGAAACTTGGTTCTTGGATTTGACAATCCTGCAATTTCAGATCCGTTAATTTTACATGATGTCTATGATTTGTTTGATATACAGGAAATCTCAAATTATACATAAGAATCCCGCATTTCTGATTCATGAATCCTGCATTTGTTTGTTGGGTTTTGTCTTTTGTTAGTTGAGTTATCTGCTCAAGAGATTCAAAATTTGCCAATTTAAATAAACCAAAAAAAGTCAAATTAAATGGTTGATTTTATTAATTATTTTACTTTTCACTCAGCTGAGTTGTCCACAAAAGTGATTCAAAATTTGGACCAAGGATTTGACAATCCCACATTTTTATGTTAAGGTTCTGAATTTACAGTAGATTAACAGGGTAAACCCCTCTTATCAGGCTTCATTTTTTAGACAGGGATGCACAATTTGGGCAGTCTGGCGTCAGGAACCTAGAGGTAGTAGGTTGACATCAGGCCCAGGAAAACAATCATTGGGTATCACAGGAGAATGAATGGTGTAATCTTTCTGTTCTTCAACCTTATTTTCAAGGCCAGTATAGACAGTGGATTGTGTGTTGATATCTAGTATTTGGATCAACTCTGGGTGCTTATTATTGGTAAAATCTTTAAAGGATTTAGCTGAACCAACAATGGGGCAGGCTACCACTTCAGCATAAGTGCAGGGATCATGTGGTACATTAGATTTTGATCTTGGCTGCCCTGGGAAAAAATCCCACTGGTTGTGGGCTCTTACTCTGGAAGACTTCTCAATCAAGCCCCAGAAACAAGAGCATCTGGTCCTTTGGGCAAGTGGGCTGCAAGTCAGGAGGCCCAGGGTTCAAATAATATTTGGTGTTTTCCTCATTAAATCAAGAAAAACTTCATTTGTGACAGAGTATGCTGGGCCATCACAGAAAGCTCAAAGCGTCTCAGGAGAAATGCTGCAAGATATCTTGAAATTTTTCTCCGGAATAGTTTGCTATGATGATGTACTGTAAATTCAGAACCTAAACGTAAAAATGTGGGATTGTCAAATCCAAGAACCAAATTTCAAATCATAACTGAATGCCACTAGTAAACTCAAATAATAATTGTGGGATTTGTAATCCAAATTGAACATACAGTAAGAAACTAGAAAACACCAACCCAAATCAAGAAGCTCCACCACAACTCAAATCAAATGAAAAATTCAATCTTAATAACCATGTTTAGACATGAAAATTAAACCAGATGTAAAATTGTCTAAACATGGAAATTATACAAGATTCTGTTCTCTAAATCACCAATATAGCAACCACAAACCCATATAAGGATATATGAGCCACTCTCCTGATAATGCAGAGATTTTTTAAAAGTTTTTGGCCCCTGGCTACGCCAGGGCCAAACAAACTTCTTTTCAAGGAAGAAGGAAAGGTGGGAAAGAAAAGGCTTCAAAGTGAAACATCACCGGATTACTACACTATGTGTTAATGAATTGCTATTAAGAATGCTTGATTAAAGTAGATTTCAGAAAATGCTAATAATAAAATAGATTGTAATATATAATTCTATCTTATTATTAGCGCTTTCTGAAATCTACTTTAATCAAGCATCTAAATCTTAGCCCTCCTAAAATGATATATGGTGATTTTTGAGAATGCCTATGATCCCTAAAAGAATTAGCACAAATCCACTCTAGATCCTTTGATATCCTTTTTGAGACACCTATAAATTATATTTATTTTGAATTCACCTGATTTTTGATTTGAAATCTGGTTCTTGGATTTGACAATCCTGCAATTTCAGATTCATTAATTTTTCCATGTTGTCTACAATTTTTTAGACTTACAGAGAATACCAAATTGTACATTAGAATTCCGCATTTCTGCTTCATGTATCCCGCATTTGCTTGTTGTGTTTTGTCTTTAGTTAGTTGAGTTATCTGCTCAAGGTATTCAAAATTTGCCAATTTAAATAAACCAAAAAAGTCAAAATAAAGGGCTGATTTTATTAAATGTTTTATTTTTCACTTGGGTGAGTTGCCTGCAAATGTGATTTGGAATTTGGACCATGGATTTGACAATCCCACATTTTTATGTTTAGGTTCTGAATTTACAGTAAGAGGAGCATTCCTTGAGGAAGCGCTTTCAAGCTCTTTACTGTGAAGAAAAAGTGCCAGTAGAGCTCAGAAAAATGATTCCAAAGTGCTTTTCCATTAGGGCAAAGTGTTGCCTAACTTTGATCAAACATTACTAGAATGGGGAAATGCTAATGCTTCAAAGGGAAAAACACTAACACCTCACTAGTGAAATAGTGAAATAGTGAAATTTCTATTTAGGAATCAAGAACGGTAAAACTAGCAGCAAAGTGTTTAAGAATAGTTGACTTGGGGTTATTAGTTGAACTTGAGGCTTTTTCTACTGATGCAGGCCATTGGTAGAAGGAACAAAAACTTAATAGAATTATGCAGAAAAAAGAAGGATAATGTTTTAGGCTTTTAGTAAGGTAATATCATAAAATGGGAACATTTAAAACAAGGGGCTATATATCTGCAATTAGACTGTAGAACTTGAGAGACATCTGGATCTTTGTCTAGAACTAGCAAAAAAGGCTTTTAATCAATCAGTACTGATAGATTGAACCCATCTGCAGAGAAGCAAGATTTAAGAAATACAGCTTAGTGAAACCATAACAGCAATAGCACAATCATGCAATCAGACAAACATTATAAGGTTTCTAAGGGGATCTTCCTTCTGCAATTAACAAAGAAATGTACAGCCATAAAACTTAGTATTTCATGTATAGTTAATTAGCCCAATTATAAGATATTCCAATGCTGGTCAAGAAGATAAGTAAAGAAAAGATATAGACAGATCACACATAATCAACCCCAGATGAGAATTGGTTGAGATTAACAAAATGGTTAAGGATTTTTCTAAGAGGTCAAAAGTTTTTCCAAGATGAATTTACAGAGCTATTCCAGGAACTTTACTAATCTCAGAATAGCCTAAAAGAGAAAACATGATTCATAAAGAAGATGCAAGGATTTTGGTATAAAAAGTGTTAGAAGAGTTTGTACATTTTCAAGATTAGTATACTGTTCTTTTTGCAGAACTAGTTCACCTGAAGAATAACACCCCCACCTGGCCAGACCCTTGATTTGAATCAGGACACACCTTGATGACTTTAACAGAGCAAGCACACCACAGTCCTCACTCTTGAGTGCTCTTCAACATTAAGCACTTCATTATCTAACCATTTTATATCAACAGTGAATCCAACCCAGGCTGGTTTAGCCCTGCTTCTCAATATATTCTCTTCTAATTCAGCAGGTAGGAAATCTTTCTACCCTTGAAAACTTTTCTCTCTGTTATCATCTAGATACTTGAGATTATTCTCCTTGACCCTGATAAGCTTAGTTGAATCTCTTATCTCCCACTTAGGAAAGTGTACTTCTCTCAGCCATTGATTAACCTAAATAATGAATTTGGGATCAGCTCTCTATCTGTCCCTATCATTTGATCAACTTCAAGTTGGCCCACTAACTGACAGAGCGCAATAATGATAGGTAGTTCCTGACAGGGGCGCTCATTTAGCTGCCTTGTGATGAGTATTATATCATAACCCCACTCAAACTCACCAATATATTGAAATCTAATGTTTTTTATAAGAATTGAGGCCTTCTCTTGACAACTAACCCACCCATAATCTATATCAAGATCAATGTCATCTACACCATTCCATTGGTAGTTCAAGTGTCACGGTAGTGTCATTTTTGCCTGAGATAGATTGCCCAAAGAAGAAGAATGAGAACAGGAAAGCAGCAAAACCCTTGAAAGTATTGGATAAGTTAAATCTAGTCATTGTAACAAATGGGTTAAAGCCACCCCTGTTGACGGTGAAGGAATTAATCTACATCTCCCTGAATTTTGCCTGAACAATTATGCATTGAAGATTACAAGATATCACTACCCAGTGGCGCTTGGCAGTCAACCGGCCAGCCACCCAAAAACATCAAATTATGACATCATTGACGCTTTGGCAGAAGTCCCCAACCAAGAGGTGAAAATATTTCTGGCCGGCCAATTGGATTCAAGTTTGCCCCTCCCAGTTGAATTATAGTCCCTCCCATTTCCCCTCTGAAAACTTGTTTTCAGATAGTTTTAACTACTCTCAATAAATTCATTCCCCAATATATGAAAGCTAACCTGGGGTCAAAAATACACCCTTCTCAGGCCATGGCTGCTGCTGTCTTGGCATGATTGAGAAAAGCCTCCACACAGGACCATCAGGTTTTGTACCTCCTTATCTCAAAATCATTTCTTTTCAGTGGTCCATTTACCTCTCCTGTTTTCTGTGTTGTTAATTGTCTTCATTTTGTGTTACGTTCCCTTCCTTTGTAGATTTGTAGGTTTAAAGCTTCAGTGCACATCTTTGTCCTCAGTTCTGATTTTAGTCTGGGCAATTTATCCCCACAACTTTTATTTGAGCTTGTACCTTACTGTAAATTCAGAACCTGAACATAAAAATTTGGGATTGTCAAATCATTAGTCCAAATTTTGAATCATTTTTGCGGGCAACTCAGCTGAGTGAAAATTAAAATATTTAATAAAAGCAACCATTTAATTTGACTTTTTTGGTTTATTTAAATTGGCAAATTTTGAATCTCTTGATCAGATAACTCAACTAACAAAAGACAAAACACAACAAACAAAAAAATGCAGGATACATGAATCAGAAATGTGGGATTCTAATGTACAATTTGAGATTTCCTGTATTTCAAACAAATCATAGACATCATGTAAAATTAACAAATCTGAAATTGCAGGATTGTCAAATCCAAGAACCAAATTTCAAATCAAAAATGAGGTGGATTTGAAATAAATATAATTTATGGGTGTCTCAAAAAGGATGATAAAGGATCTAGAGTGGATTTGTGCTGATGCTTTTTGGAATCATAGGCATTCTCAAAAAGCACCCTATTCCATTTTAGGAAGCTATAATTTAGATGCTTGATTACAGTAGATTTTAAAAAAACGCTAATAATAAAATAGAATTATATATTACAATCTTTTTTTACCATGTTGCCTTTTCCTTGGTGTGTTGATAGTTCATTTGCTGTTGATAAGGTGTTTTTATTTGATTGGATGGTTTCACCTCCAGTTGCCTTGGCAATAGGAAATTAAGCCGCCTCCACAACCACAGTTGGTCTCAGGGAGAGGGCTTGATTTCCTATTGCCAAGGCAACTGGAGGTGAAACCATCCAATCAAATAAAAACACCTTATCAACAGCAAATGAACTATCAACACACCAAGGAAAAAGCAACATGGTAAAAACAGATTTTAATATATAATTCTATTTTAATATTAGTATTTTCTGAAATCTACTGTAATCAAGTATCCTTAATAGCAGTACATGAATACATAGTGCAGTAAACTGATGGTTTATCTTTTCCTCTCCTTTCTTCCTTGAAATTTTTTAAAAGGTTTTTTTGCCCCTTGTCTACGCTGGGGGCCAAAAACTTTTAAAAAATTTCTGCGTCATCAGGAGAGTAGCTCATAAATCATTATATGGTTTTATGGTTGCTATATTAGTGATTTAGAGTGCAGAATATTGCATCATTTCCAGTTTAGACAATTTTACATTTCACTTAATTTCATGTCTAAAAACGGTTTCTGAGATTTTATTTTTCAATTGATTTTATCCAGAATGGAGCTTCTTGATTTGGGTTGATTTGTCCTAGTTTCTTACTTTACATTCAATTTGGATTCCAGTTCCCACAATTAATATCTGAGTTTACTAGTGGCATTCAAAAGTGATTTGAAATTTGGTTCTTGGATTTGACAATCCCGCAATTTCAAAAAAACATAGTAAACTTAATGAAAATGGTTGATGGATTTGAACGCTTCAAATCTGATTACAGGTAATTCATTTTGTCCATTGGAATTATGCAGTTCAACTTGAACTTTGCAAAGTGTCTATGAGTTCCTGCATTTTCAAATATTCAAATAAAAATACAAAGAATTCAATTTAATTAAAAAAAGGCCATCCTGCAAAAGTGATTTGAAATCTGGACCAAGGATTTGACAATCCCGCATTTTTACGTTCAGGTTCTGAATTTACAGTATTTACACAACTCTAACATCAAGGGCTTTCTGCATGATACAAGAAATCCTACTCTTCTCAATAAAGAGCATCCTATTACTAAACTCTTTCCTGTCTTCTTTCTGGACTTTTGTCTTCTTTACCTCAAATATTGAGCTATAGCTAGTTTATTTGCAACAATAGCACTGCTTATGTGAGATTCCACTCAAATTTTAGTTTCCCCCTTTGTTTCTGACACTGTTACAGTAGTTTTCAAACCTGTTGAGATAAACATATATTATTCAGTTTAGAAGTTATGAACTCAGTCTAAAAACAAAATAAAATATTAAGGAATTTATATTAAATTATAATAGGTTGGATCCACTTTGATTTTGTTTTTAGACTGAGTTCATGCGTTCTAAACTGACTAATATATGTTTATCTCAATAGGTTTGAAAACTACTGTATCTCTAAAAACCATTTCCAAAAAATGACATCATTGTGGTTATTCTAGAATACAAATTCATTATTAAATTCCTAGAATAATTTCATAATATTATAAAAAAGTTCTTATAAATAACAATGTTGAATACAATGTGGGTACCAAATTTCATTATAAAAAGGTTTATCTAGTCATTCTAAAAATGTGATTGAAATTAAAATTCTTTTACTGAATTGTAGTTTATACTTCAATATTCTTAAAGATGCTCTAAAGATGAAGTTATCACTGATACAATTGTGGTGTTTAATGTCTTTTTTAGCAGGAAAAACTTTAATCAAGTGATTATCATGAAACAGGAATCTATGGATCAACCCAGGTAAATACAAGATAAAGACAAGAAAAATCACAGGAAATTTTCCTTTAAAAATTTATTTTTGACTTAGATCATAAGCAATAAGTTGGTTTTAAGATTCCAAGATTTTTTAGTGACAATTACTTTGAAACATAGATCAAAACTGGGTTTCACCCCCATTGGGTAGCCCAAATTTGAGCACACATGAAGAAGAAAACCACAATTGGTGAAATTTGAACCCACCTCAGACCACCTGGAAAAAACCTGGGCTCACAAGCTGAAGTACTCAACTGAATCTGAGTTTGGATTTGATATTGACAGCCATGAACAATAAAGTCAAGAACTGAAGCAGCCTGGGGCCCTAATAAATACAGAATATATGGCCTGTTTGTCTCATGACCCTCAAAAATGCCACCTTCATTCCAGAAGCCCCTAGCAACCCCCCACCTGTGATCTAAAAATATAGGGCTTGCCCAAAGAGAAAACCTCAACTGTGAAACCCCTGAAAGTGATTTACTTTAGTATTAAAAACATGATTAATCAGGGAAATTCTATGGCTGCAAATAAGAAAATTCTGGCTGCTTTAAATGAAGATGGGAACATTTTGAAGATGTGTAGCAGTTCTGTGGCCTACTATGTGTATATTGCACAATGTTTACCTGTATCAGATAATTGCATTGCACCAATAATAATAATAATAATAATAATAATAACTTTTAAATGTTATGCTTATGCTTAAACTATTAGAATCACATGCCTAGAAAAACAGAGCCAATCACAAGCATTAATTTATTTAGCTTGTTACACTTTAGTAAGAACCAATAATATTTATATATACTTTAATTGTGAGAGAAAAGGGTTAACCTAGCTAAGTTTGGCTCCTACCCTGGGGTATTAACCACCAGGATGCAATTTGGTGAGCAACTGGAATGACCACTTGCAACAGAGTCCAAAAGGATAAAATAAGGGTCAGAGTTGGAAAAGCTGCATTCAAGCTCATGATATTCAGTCCCAAAAGAAGCCATGAGGAACGCTCAGAGAGCCTGAAGAGCCAGGAAAAAACTCTGAGGCTCTTTTATGGGGCCAAATTGTAAGGCTTCTGACTTTTTCAACAACAGCTGCAGTTGTATCAAAGTCTATGCTATAATAATCACCAACAAATTACTATTTTCCAAGGATAAAAAAATATAGCTCAAATTTAGACAATATTTTTATTGATGTGCCTAAACAGGATGTAATTGAATTGCTTGGAATAATAGAACTGTGAGGGTTGTTATACCAAATTCTATGAAAACAAGATGATAAGGGAATTGTTTTTAAAAGAGATTAACTCATAATTTCAATTTAAAAATATATTATAAGGAGTAAGATTCTGAAAGTTAGAATTAAGGGCTTTTGGCTGACACCAGTTTAGACTGAAATGGTTCAGTATTTGTGGAAATATAGGCAACCAAAGATGGTAAAGGAGAAACAAACAAACAAACATAAGCCTTGGTATAAATATCAACAAAATAGAAAATATCAGTTGAGACTTAAATTCTCAGTCCTGACACAAATTCTCCCAAGATATCAAAAAAAGCCTTCATTGGCAATTCATCCAAGACCAGGGACTGATAGGACTCATTGTCAGGATTTTGGGATATTGACTAATTAACAGATTCAACCAATTAACGCAGGCCAGCTGTCAATTGCTCTTAAAAATGTTTTCAACAGAATGATGTGGGCCGCCGGTTGCAGGATCAATGAATCAACAACCAAATCATGTCTTAGCATTAAAAATTTCATGTATTCCTAATTAATAGCAAAACATGCAGATATTGTGCAATTAATTAGTCCACCTCAACAACCACCTCAAACATGCTTCTCATAACAATTACTATTATAAACTTTTAATTATATCCTTGAACAAGGGCCATCATTTGAAACACTTCTAGAAGAGTCCAAAATGAACTGGGCTGTAAGGCCAAACACTCTAAGATAAAAAGGCTTGAGCCTATTGTATTAGAGTAGCTCTGATTAAGTGAAGAATCATCTCCACCAACTAGTAGCCAGCCAGGCTAGCAAGCCACCTGGAACATGGTCCAGGTTCACCGCTACTCTGCTCATATTGAGGGATAGTTGCACAGCTTCAGAAAAGATACTGAGCTGTGGAAGTTGTCAAGCAAGCTTCTGCCACAAACTGCACACACTCAAGGTTAGGCCAGAGCTAACTCGGATTAACACAGGCAGCTGGGCCAGCCTCAATATCAGCTGTCTAATAAAGAGATGATATTTTGAATCCTTTCCCTAGTTTGATTCTAATTAAGTGGAGAGCAAAAGATCATACTTTCACCATAAAGTATTAAACCCTATAGTAAACTATGGATAAAACAACTTATGGACCTATATCCAGAAATAGGAAGAACTGTCCCAAATCCTTCAGGCTTTGGGCCCTGTCAGACTTGCTACTTCTGAGGACAACAAAATATTCTGGGCCAAAGGTTACTCCAAAGCCACAGGTTCTCTATACTTTCCTAATGTTAGAAGACTTAGGATATCATCTGGCAGATGATAAAATACCATGGTCTGAAATTTTCTGACACTCATCATTGGGGATTAAATTCCAAGCCAGAAACTCACTAGAAAGAAGGAACCTTTTTGCCTTTCCAGGAAAATTATCTAAGGCATAAAGAAGTATCTGAGGGTCCTTCTTTAAGGAGGTCAATGAAAGAGACATATGGCTCCAAAAAAGCAGAAAAAGTATTTCATAGCAGCAAAAACATGGGTGCAATATTAAAAATGGCAAATTTGAAAAGAGGAACCAATATTTTCAAATCCCTCTCCAAATTTAGAGCAGTAGAAGTCAAGTGGGGAAGCCATAAAATTAAAGAGCCAGGAAATCTGAGGCAGAAGAGAAAACAGTTATTATAAAAGCCTGGAGTATATGGGTGTAAAGACCAAACAATTGGGGAAGTACTTTAGCAAAATAAGGCACCAAGTTGGCAACTTGGAAACCTGTGAGCGCCATCATGATTGGATAGGCTGTCATCATCAATCAAAAGACTTGGGCATGTACATTATAACGTCCAAAATTACCGGTGAAATATGTGAGTACATAGTATATACAGGTGTATATGGCTATGGACTGGGTGAAGTGGGGCAATACCAGCGTGGGCCAGGAGTACTGCTTGGAGGAGTTGAGCTGCTCTGGCTCCTTGTAGTAATACTTGTCAGGTGGTTTGTTGAATGGCCCATGCTGCTGGTTAAATCGATGCCCCCCAATCCCTAGGCATGCTGTGAGGACAGCTGAGAAAATTAGGTGATTCATCTCCTGATCCTGGGGAAGGGCAGACAAAGCTTAGTGTCTTGTTTAACTTCTTGTAGGTAAAGTCTTTGAATTGATTTATGTGGTAATATTGAGGGGTAATTTCACTCAATGATAGCACAAACTATCATCAAGTGATTGAGATTTATTATATACTATCATCCTTAGTGGGGCATGAATAGTACAAATCATTGGATAGGGAACCCCAAACACTTGGTGTTGTCTGGAATTCCCTTTGGGGATTGGTATGGGAGTGATTTGGCAGGCAATAAATTGTTATCCTTGGCATTGCATGGATTTAGAGCATCTTCAGGCACTTTTATGCATTCAAATTCAACTTCTGCAGTTGTTGCATTAGTTTTAGTGCTGGGCTGCTTGTCAACCCCCACCAAATTTAGTAGATTCCAAATTTGGGCAGCAGTTCCCCCCATTTTTGGACTTGGGGAAATAGGCAAGTGCCTAAAGTTGAAGTGCGGAGATCAAAATCTCCAAATCAATGGATTTTTTGATCTCTGCACTTTTTTTCAATAAAAAAATTTTCCAAAAAATTTAATATTTTCTTAAATTTGACTTTTTTAAAAATGTTTTTACTAGTAGCTAAAATCAAAAAACCAAGTTCAAAGTGCCCAAATCAATCCAATTTAAAACACTCATTAAATTAATTTGGCTTTTAAAATAGAATTTATTCATCCTTTTGAATATAGGGGACAAAATAAAAAGTGCAGAAATCAAAGTCTGGAAGTCTCTTCAATTTAATATTTGAGGCCCCAAAATTAAGAAATTAAAATATCACTTAATATTGATTCTATCACTATTTAAATGATCAGAAAAGCTTCAAAATCATATTGTACTCAACCAAATAGTTCAAAACCTATCATACAGGTTCACAATCACCTGTAAAGCATTTGATTACTGTAAATTCAGAACCTGAACATAAAAATGCAGGATTGTCAAATCCTTGGTCCAAATTTTGAATCACTTTTGCGGGCAACTCAGCTGAGTGAAAAATAAAATATTTAATAAAATCAACCATTTAATTTGATTTTTTTTGGTTTATTTAAATTGGTAAATTTTGAATCCCTTGAGCAGATAACTCAACTAACAAAAGACAAAACTCAGCAAACAAATGCAGATACATGAATCAGGAATGCAGGATTCTAATGTACAATTTGTGATTTCCTGTATTTCAAACAAATCATAGACATCATGTAAAATTAACAAATCTGAAATTGCGGGATTGTCAAATCCAGGAACCAAGTTTCAAATCATAATTGCAATGAATTTGAAATAAATATAATTTATGGGTGTCTCAAAAAGGATGTTAAAGGATCTAGAGTGGATTTGTGCTGATTCTTTTAGGAAGCACAGTCATTCTCAAAATTCACCCTATTCCATTTTAGGACGGCCAAAATTTAGAGCGTAATATTCACAAAATTGACATATTTAACAATAAAATTGACTAAAATATACATTCCTCTTCTTGAGCTTAAAATTTTAATAAATTTTTATTATGTCTTCTTCCAACACCAACCAAGTCAACGAGCTGTTCCCTGGCCTTGACAAAATCATGCAGGGTTACACTGTGTCTTCTAATAGTGAAGCCTCTCTCTATGGCCACTCCCAACCTGCAGGCCCCTCTGCAAGCACTACCCAGGAGTGTGTTCTTTCTCCTGCGTCCTCAAGCATGGCCCTGTTTGCCCATCATGCACAGGCAGCTGCTAACCAAAATCCCTTATCAGTGATGGCATCTGGAACCAGCCATTTGAGCCATGGGGTCACCCAGAGAGCCCAGAACCCTAAAACAGCCAATCAGATGGCATCAACCAGTTCCCAAGATGGACACATCCCTCCCCCAGACAATCAGCCTGCAAGATTCAGAAGAAAATTGATCACTCCAGACATTGTTCTTGAAATGATGAAAAGTGAGGGAAGCTTATGTCCCTTGGTGAAATTGCAGCCGCAATGGGTTTTGCAAAGTCCACTGTGGCTGCAACCCTGCAAGCCCACTAAAACTGTGTCCCCCTACCAAGAAAACCCCAACTGGTGCTTGTAACTCAACAAAAGATGAAAAAGCCCACCCTCTCATGATGGCCATTATGGAACGTAACCTGCGGATGCCCCTGGTCCAGGTACGTCTCCAGTTGGGACTCCACAGCATCTTTACCAACAAAAGAACGGTGAATTCATGGATGCACGGAGTTGTGGTTGCTGCTAGAATCTTGTCCAATCAAGTTCTCAGTGGCCCCATTTTGGTGGATACCAACCCCTACAATTCAACAATTATTAATTTTATCAAAGGAAGGGCAATGAGGGCCTGTAATGACGTAATATTCCTGTTGTATGCTAAGATCTCGGCCAGTATCCAAGACTTTGGAGAGAAGCGCATCCAATCTGACGTGTACAAGTGCGGCCCAATCTTGTATTGTTTTGTTGGGGTTTTATTGGCAGTTTCCCCATTGGGCGTCAATTATTACTCGGCAATATCAAACACTGCAGATGGGTATGCCTATCAGACGGAGCTCAAGGCCATGCTGGAGGAGTGGGCTGCCCAAAACGCTGTGCACACAGTTGTACTGAGTGCAGAGATGGAGCAGCGGGAATGGGCTACCCAAGAAATCAGGGCTGTGGGGCATACCTGCTGGTCCTACCCCATCAACTTGCCAACATGCACCTTTCAGATGTATGTCTTTACAATTTTAGTTCCGCTCTCAGGCACTTAAAGCCTGCCACCTACAATGAACTATGCACCCAAATTGATATGGGTTATGAGCTTTTCCCTTCTGCGTCCGTCCAGGACTTATTTGATCTCATCATCTTCTATGCAAGTGATAGTGATAAGTCCAGGAAGGACCCCTGCCTTCCCCTCACGCCACTCCATCTTTTTTGTTAAGCCCACATATGTGACAGAAGATGAATTTGAGCAATTGAAGCAAACCGCTCTTGATGCCCCTTCCCAGCCAACAAACCCTGCCTCATCAACCCCCCATCAAGATCAAGCCAGCCGCCTTCCAACCCTGACTCCCAAGCAACCACCAATTCCCTCACCACTATCTCTGATGCTGTCTCTTTCATAGGCGCAGATGAAGGCGATGTCCATTCCGTCCATTCCCTCCCCTTCCCGTCCTTTGATTAGTAAATAAATCTTTTTTAGGTGACTACTATTAAAATTGATTTTTTCTTTCAGTTCATAATTAATAAAATTTTCTTTTTAAATTGTTATAAGTTTATGTGTGTAAAGAATGTTGTACATTTGATGTGGTAGCATATACTAATTTCCGAGGATAATTTCATCATCATCATCAATAAATTGAAGACAATAAAGATAAATATTACATTGAAATATTGCAATTAGACGTCAACTCTTGATATTTTGATATTATGTACATAACTCAATGCATTTTGTTTAATAAAATCCATTGTAAACTTGGCCTTTTTCATTGTAATTTAGTGAAATGAACGGTGTTTATATTAGAGAGCCATTAACACTTAGTACAAATATTGATACATAGTGCATTTTACAGCCTGTATATTTACCTATTGGTAATAATTCTATAAAATTTTCAGACAGATTTTACGAGGTAATAATAATGTGATGTGTTAATAGATTACTGTTTACTGTCATTAATTGGCTGATTTTCTTTGATGTGGTGATTGTGCATTTTTTGATATTTACACACTAGTATCTAATTGGTTGGCTTCACATCCAATCACACAGGCAATAGGAAAACAAGCTGCCACCCCAAGACTGGATGTGGTTGGGGTGGCAGATTTTTTTCTTATTGCCTGTGCAATTGGATGTGAAAACAACCAATTGGATACTAGTGCGTAAACATCAGAAAATGCACAATTGTCACATTAAAGAAAATCAGCCAATTAATGACAATAAACAGTATTCTATTAACACATTACATTATTATTACCTTGCAAAATCCGACTGAAAAGTTTACAGAATTATTACCAATAGGTAAATATACAGGCTGTGAAATGCACTAATTATTAATATTTGTACTAAGCGTTAATGGCTCTGTAATATAAACACAATCAATTTAAATAAATTAAAATGAAAAGGCCTTGTTTACAATGACTTTTATTAAATAAAATGCATTGAGTTATGCACATAATATCAAAATATCAATAGTTGATGTCTAATTGCAATATTCTAATGCAATATTTACGTTTATTGTCTTCAATTTATTAATGATGATGACAAAAATATGTATGCATTGAAGATAGTACTATAAAAGCCAGTTTTTGATGGGATTCAAACAAAATGCCATCAATCTATAACTTAATCAACAAATTAGAAGATCACCTGCAAAAGGTTGTTGAAATTGAGAAAAACATCAGAGAAATAGTGACAGGAAAGCTAGGGGACAAGGGCCAGCCACTGATTAGCCAAAAGAAGATGCTCTGAACAAATTGGGAAATATTATAGATGAAAGAAATAAATAAAAATTACTTAATCTACAGGGAACTATTTTATCAAGTCTAAAGTTTAACAATGCGGGATACAATTTGTGGGAGTTCTGGTAGGGGTCCAAAGAAAACAATGAGAAGATCAGACTAATAGAAGAAATTGAAATTCAAAAGGAAATCAACACCAATGAAGAGGAAAACAATCAAATGGAAGCAGATGAAAACAAAACACAATCAAGAAGCAGAAGCACTTCATTAAATACAGAAGCTTTTTCAAATGAAACACAAGAAGAAACACAAGTTGCAAGCAGGATAAGGAAGATCAAGCCCAAGAAGAGCACTGAAGAGCATCCAACACTCATGAAGTTTGCCAATATGGCGCCTGTGGCTGAGGGGGCCACAGGGGAAACAATCAGTAAGTCTTTTTATGTTTTACTTATATTTATTTTTAGTCATCACCAGGAATGGGGATGAGGTCGCAGAAGTGGCGGCTTTTACACCAAGTTGGTTTTATGGGGGCTACCAGTCACTGGTGGCCCCTATAAAACAAATAAATAAAAATCAAATAAATAAAATAGTTCAGCAGAATATGAATATGTTTTTTAATAGTGAAGCTCAAATCAGGGAATATCAACCACCCGCGGGGTGCTCACCATGGATAAGAGAAGCCTACAAATTAGGATCAACAATCAAAATAAAAGAAATGAATGAAATTTGCGGGGATTTGAAACTGAACTTTGATGAATACATATATGAAAGCATTCAAAGGTTCCCATTCTCAAATATCAACAAATACAAAAAAAGTTTAATAAAAACCAATTTTCAAATAGGAAATAAATATCTGAAATCAGCAATTTTTAATGGTTTTTTTAAGGCTCTATCAAATAAAGTCGGGGATGCAGTCCTCGTGAATAGTTTTAAACCTTTAATGATATTGTTTGCCAAGGCCTGGAGGGCAGATTCAAGTCAGGTGCCCCCGGTACCCTCTTCAAGTTCAACCAGACATCCTATATCAATAGGTTAATACAAACGTTAAAAAAACTGTGCATGTTCTCGGAGAAATATACTTTGCAAATGATCCACATTGCGGTGTACCTGGGAATCCTGCTCCATTGCATACTGAAAGCCAACATGAAAAATTAGAAGATGTACTTATAAAGATTGACATATGCTGCGTAGCCCTTGACAGACAGAAAACACCACGGGGATACAGGACAGTCGAGCACGTCCTCTATGAATCATTTGCATTGGCAACACTATACAGGTACTACGTGCCCCCCCCCAAAAAACCTGCTAATTGATTCCCTCACCCGTCTGCCTTTTATAAGACGTTCAGCCACCACTGGGGTGCTGAGCGCCACCCCTCTAGCAATTGGCGCCAGAGTCATCCACCTTATACAGAAGAGTATGTGGTCCCAATTAGATGCATTAGCTGAAAATTTAATTTTGGGGTATAATTCCCCAGAATAATCACATTCCCCTTGCAATTTGCATTCCCCCAATAAATCATTTTCCCTTGCAACTTAAAATTTTTATTTATTTTTTATTTATTTTTAAATATTAAAATTTAAATATTAATATTTTAATACTAAATACTTCACTATTTATAAATTTTACTTGTAAAATTTTAATAGTAAAATATGTAATATAAAAATATTTACTGTTAAAATTTTAATATTAAAATATTTAGTAGTAAACATTTAATATTAATATTATATAATATTAAATATTTTACAATTAAAAATATTTAATATTTTAATATGGAATTTTTTAATATTGAATAAAGCACAATTAAATAAAACATTGGTGTATTTTGAATATTTAACCTTTACTATTAAACTTTTAAGACTTTTAATTATATTTTTATTTTAAAATTTTATTTTTTATTTTAATTTTTAGTAGGTAAATTATAGTATTAATATATCTAAATATATTACAAGATAATAGTTAAAGTTGCAACCATGTTGAATAATTAAAAATAAGTTAAAAATGTTTTTATTTATTTATTATCTTGTTGAGGTTGGGTCCATTTATCACAAAGATAAACATGGAGAATTGAATTTATCTGCATCATGCGGCCCGCTCCACTTATGTTCCAAGCATGTGATTGTTTAGAACTCAAATTACCTTTCCCTTGTAATATGATTTGTTAAACATATTTGATATACTTGAACTGCGTCCTAAGTACAAATTAGTAAGGAATACATAAAAATCATTGGTTGCTGTGTTGTGTAGCTACAGTGGCACTGAAATACCAAGGAGCAGATGATGACATGCAAGGTCCAATTTGTGGCTTAGAAAAGTCAAAGTACCAAAATGATTCACAATTATTTAAATAAACTATTTTTTTTCTATCTTTTTTTATTATTTATTTATTTATTTGTTACCGCAAAAGCCAATAATATTCAGTGCATCATATAAAAATAAATCCTTCTTATCTAGTATAATTAATTTTACTTACCTTTTCTAGTATTCTTAAATGTCTATAATACAATCAAACGTCACATTATTATATATAAACAATAATTCAAGTCCTGATAAAAACAAAATAAATAAAAATAAAAACAAATAAAACCAGGGCGCACATTTATCTGATTGGCTCAGAGGCTAGGGCTTTGGGGAGGAAGGATTCCGAGTGCTTGTAAAAAGCCGCCACCACATTGGGTGGCATCACAAATTGGCTGACCTCAAGAATATTGAATAGGTCCTCAGTGTCCTGAGGAAGGCCTTGTTCCACCTTATTCATGATCCACCCAAAGACCTCCTCAATTGGGTTAAGAAATGGGGAATATGGGGGGAGGAAGAGGAGTCTCATTGGGCAGTCTGCAAGGCGGTGGCTGGCAGAATGGCTATTTTTATCAATTGGCGGGAACTCAGACACAACCAGATCCACTTTGTGGAGCCCAACATTATCAAGCACAACAACGTTTGTTGTGCCGCTGTAATTTATCCAAAGGTGCTCCTTGACAGCTCGGAGAAAATTGAGAAAGGTCCTGCTGTTATGGGAGCCTTTAATCATCTGATACTGGTCCAACCCACAAGGACCAAGAAGCGCAACCATTGAATAGGTCTGGGAACGGACAGCTGCACAATGAACTACCCGTCCTTGGACCCCTTCTTGACCCACCCATGCCTAGACCTGAGTGAGGAGGAAAACAACAATTTGTTGATATAGAAGAACTGGACATTCCCAGTCTCCTTTAGTGCCAGATATGTCTTGGCATAAATGTGTCAATCCTCAATGGTCTTTTCACTGTTCCTATTGTATGGAGAAACTCTGAGCACCTTCCACAAGAAGCCCAAATCAACCATTGTTTTGTATACAAGGGTTTTAGAAACAGAAAGCCCGAACTCTGTGGCAAGCATTGATTGGACAGCAAGTGTTTCCAGGTGGCAATCCCTGGCTACCCATTGCTTAATTGTGACAATGTGTACGGGATTGAGGAGTTTTGGCTGCCTTTTTGCCTTGGTGGATTTGGCAATTTGCTCGGTGTTGCCATACTTGGTGTTGATGTCAGCAATGTACCTGGCCATGACACCAAATTGGGATGCAATATCCTGAACTGCCATTCCCCTGTTTAAGCAGTTGATGAGAGCTTCACGCTCACTATCCGTCAACCAACGCTGGCCCTTGGCAGGTACCACGGCATCCTGGCTACCAGGCTCAGCACAGGGGATGGGGACCTTTGTGTAGAAGGTGGGATCACACTTGGTTGCGCTGGCACCGTCAATAGTGGCATAAGACACAGGTGCAGATGGCTCCTCAGTTGTGGCCAATGGCTCATAGGAGGTATCAAAGACGCAGGGGCAGGAAGTGGCAACTCTTGGGTAAAGAGTGCGGGGACAGGTGACGACTGGGTACACGGTGGAGGTGTAAGTAACCTCAGTGTTCCTGGTGACCCTGGTGTAGGAGACTTTTGTGGCAGGCCTTGAGAGTGACTTCTGCCTGGGATTCAAGCTGGTTCATTGGGCCTGGGACGCAGGAGGTGGTTGGCTGGCAATGTCACTTTGGGAGGCCTGTGTGTTGGCATGACTCCCTTCAAGTTGGGTTCTGGGTCTGTTCTTGGACCCTCTGGGACGCCCTCGTGGACAGACTTCCCGCAGGCTGGTGCAGGAGCGGGTTGGGAATGTGATTGACAGTCCATAAAAATAAAATAAACAAATATATTTTAGATTAAATATGTATTTATTTGGAGTTATTGGTTTAGTTGTGGGTAGTTGTTTTCTCTTGATTTAGCCTTGAATAGTAGCAGAGTTTCTATATCTGTGATTTGAAGTGAATAATATTGTATACTTTCTGGGTTTGGATGATTTTAAAGTTTAATAACTTTTTATATCTAATTATGGTTAATGAGATTGAATTTTTCATTTGATTTTAGTTGTGGTGGAGCTTCTTGATTTGGGTTGATTTGTCCTAGTTTCTTACTTTACATTCAATTTGGATTCCAGTTCCCGCAATTAATATCTGAGTTTACTAGTGGCATTCAAAAGTGATTTGAAATTTGGTTCTTGGATTTGACAATCCCGCAATTTCAAAAAACATAGTAAACTTAATGAAAATGGTTGATGGATTTGAACGCTTCAAATCTGATTCCAGTTAATTCATTTTGATCATAGGAAATATGCAGCTTGACTTGAACTATGCAAAGTGTCTATGAGTTCCTGCATTTTCAAATATTCAAAAAAATATCCAAAAAAATCAATTTAATTAAAAAAAGGCTATCCTGCAAAAGTAATTCAAAATTTGGACCAAGGATTTGACAATCCCACATTTTTACATTCAGGTTTTAAATTTACAGTATAATTTCAGTGGTTTTTATTATTTAAAAGATAGAGTTCTGAATGAAACAAATATTATATGATCACTTAGTAATTTACTGGGTGTAGTAATACAGTGCACAAATTGAAAAAGCTTCAAATCAAAATTCAAAACACACTGATTTAGTGATCACCAATATATTTTAAATTATGATTGGAATTTAATATTTTATTAACTAGGCTCCAATATGTGTTTATAATTGAAAGTGCGGAAATCAAAAGTGCATTTAAATCAAACAAACACTCTACTTTACAAAATAATAATAATTTAACCAGTGTAAGTTTAAAGCTTAAAATAAGCATTTTAAAGGTTAAAGACTTGCTTTAGAACATAGTAGAGTTTCAGGCCTTTTGGGTTAGTTTAGTGTAACTTTTTAAAGGGTTTAGTAGAAACTGCAGATTTTGGCAGTTTTGAAAAAATATTAAATTAATTTAATATGTTACTATGTTTTCTTATGTTTTTAGGGAGTGTTGAGATCAAAGTGCCAAAATCAAAACTCCCTAATTGTCTGATCAAAAGCCCCTTTTTGCTCCTTTCAAAAGCATTATATATTTGACTACCTCAATTAAAATATTTATTAAAACTAACAAAATATAGTAAAAAGCACTCTGAATTTCAGATTCTGTTAAAAAACACTATTTTTTTAATAATTTATATTTCTTTTTACTAACCAAAAAATACTAATTTTGAGCCATTTAGATGTCCCCTAAGTCAACTCCCATCAACCCAAAGAAGGCCACCCCTTCCAGATCCAAGAAGCCTGGCCCCAAGACCACAAAGAAGGCTGCCAAGGCCACCAAGAAGAACCCTGAGCCCTCCCCCTCTCCAGAAGAGGAGCCTTCTGAAGAGGAACCTATCCCCAGCCCCTCCAAGAGCCCAACTGGGCACAAGTTTGTCTACAGCCAGGAAGATGAAGAGGAGACGCCTCTCCACATCTCAGAAGAAGAACATGAAGACATGTACAGCTCTGGAGATGCTACATCAACTGAGGATGGCCTTGAGACCTGGGATATCCTTAAAGTCCATAATATATGCAACTATGAAGAGAAGTTCCAACTGCCAGATATCCTGCCTGTCTCCTTCCCAATAATGTTCTCCAAGGGCAATGCTGGGTTCTATCATGATGATTTTATGTTTAAGTGTAATGATGAGCAGAAGAACTTGGTGCTTCATCATTACAAGTGTGAGGGGCCTGCCTGCCCCGCCTGTCTGACTACAACTGGGTTTACCCAGTTTAAGAAGCTGAACAATCAGCACACCTGCCTGGAACCAACTGGGGTATATCAGCGCCTAATAAAGTGGTACCTGCGCCAGAGGCAGCCTTTTAACAGGGGCCTTACCTCCCAGGAGATAGTCAATAGGGCTATTCACAACTTGACCAGTTTCCAAAAGATAGCTGTTGGAACTTTTGGATCCCTTCAGAAGTATGTCAGTGATAATTGCCAGAAGTCTGACAATATGGGCAGATCTGCCACCTCCCTCCTGGAACTGGATATACCAAATGAGCTCAGAGTCACCTCCAAGGATGAACAGTTTCTCCTTCATAACAATGGGCCAGATGAGCATAAAAGAACCATCTGCTATGCCATCCAGGAGAACCTTAAGAGATTGATGACAGCCAATATCTGGTTGGCTGATGGGACCTTCTCATCATGCCCTAAGATCTTTCCCCAGCTTTGGTGCATACATGAAAAGTATGATGATAAAGGTTTACCAATGATTTACTTTCTGATGTCAGGAAAAAATGAGGATGACTATACTCATGCCTTGGAGATTCTAAAGGGGAAGCTGGATCTCCTTCCACCTACTGATGCCCCCACTTCTACCCCCAAGAGGAAGAAGTCTAAAGCCCCAAGCCAACCTGATGAGGAAGTATCAGAGCCTTACCATACCCATCTCCTTGTTGACTTTGAGCCTTCTCAAGCCAACGCCTTTAAAAAGGTATTTAAGAGCAAGTCTCATGGTTGCTTCTTTCACTTCAGACAATGCCTCAGAAGAAAGCTGCAGAGCTTTACTGAGCTCAACAGACTGGTTACTAGATCCACTTTCCAGGAGCCCAAGGTGGCCTTCAACTCCTTTTCTGCCATTGCCTTGGTGAGAAAGGAGGACTCTAGCAAGATCTATGAAGCATTCAAGAATACCAAGTATATGGAGGACAATGCAGTTGTCTTTGCTCCATTTATTGATTACTTTGAACGCCAATGGATTGGAAAACTTGAAACCAGACACCATGGAAGAAAGGAAAACAAGATTGAATGGAACCAGTTCAAGTTTTCTAAGAATAAGAACATAAAGACTACTTCCTCCCTGGAAATATGGAACAACAAGTTTGCCAACTGTGTTGGGGTGAAGAAACCCAAGTTTAATGTACTTATCAACAAGCTCAAAGTTGAACAAGCAATCAATGAAACTCTTTACTAGGAGTTTTTAGATGGACGCCAAAGTGCTTCCCAGAGAAGCAAGGATCTCAACAGCTTTGAGATAGTCACAAAAAACTCCCTCTTTCCTTACAACTCCTCCAACTGGCTCACTCATCTTGAGAACATTGCAAAAGTTCTTTAATAATTCAAATAAAATCTTGCATTGCTTTTACTTTCTTTTAATTTTATGTTGTGACAAAAAAATCTTACCATGCAAATACATTTTAAAGAAGTTTTTTGTGTAGTTTTGTATTTTATATTCAATTAAATACAGTTACATATAAATTCCTTTCTGATTTTTCTTTTGAAACTAGAATAAGCTTTCTTTTAAAAACAGCAAATTTAAGCATATTTTTATTATCTAGCATATACTTTTTATTGCAGATATGAAGTTCTTGGGGTCTTTTTAGACTATAAAAAGTTTAAAAAAATAGTTTTATATTAAGAACTGTATTTTATTTGGCTTTGAAGTTAACCTCTGGAAAATCTATTTTTTGCACTTTGATCTTTGGTATTTTTGATTTTTGCACCCTACATAGTGTTTCAATTTTTGCACTTTTTGGGGGTCCCATTTTTTATTTCTGCACTTTTGACCTTAGAAACTTTGACCTTAGGCATTTACCTGGGAAAATTGCCTTGTTTGGATTCCCAATTGGGCATTTTCCCCATCCGGCTGGGGTGGACAGCCCTGCTATGGGGTGTGTGCGGTCTCCCTCTGGCAGGCAGGTGAGAGCAGGCGGGCAGGGGCTGGCCGCAGCAGGCGCGCATGGGCAAGCCGCCAGCCTGCAGTTGGGGTATAAAACTCAAAATTTAAAAAAAATTAAATTTCTTTTTGTCTGCTGGTTGTTTTGCAGCAGTTTCCCCAATCAGGGGGAACTGCTGCAAATGCTTGTCTTGACTTTTGAGCTCAATTGTGTATAAAATATTGTCTTGGTAAGGTTTTGTAAGATCTCATGGTATGGGGAAGATAATTGTAAACTAAAGCTTTTAACCCAGTGATGTTTATATTGGTCAAATACAAAAAGGTGGGCAAGGTCTGCAATAGCAACTGAACTAAGGCTCCTAAGAGCTTATACGAGGTAAAATAGGGTCTAAGACAATTTATTAACCATAAGAAGATAAAATATAGACCAGACTTAATGACAGATGATTTGGTTAAAAAATCAATCTCTAATTCTGGGAAATAGTCTGCACTAGAGGGAGGATTAAAGCTATCAACAATTAAATTGTGTGTGCTACTATAAAAACTACCTAACTGGTGAAGAATAAAGTCAAAAGGAATCATGGGACCAAATATTTAAACTAGAACTAAAATTGAAGGAGAACACAAGCCACAAAACCTAACAAGTACCTTTTTGGGGTGCAAGTCAAACAATCTCAACTTAAGTTGAGACTGGGTGAACTCAGGCTTTTTATTGAAGTCTGGTTATTGAGGTGACTTTAAAGAGAGAAAACAACTGACCAAAGGTAGTTAGGTAATCTTAGTGGTGAAAAACAAAAACACAAACACATGTTTCTGGTAACTTAACTTAAAAAAGTTAAGCAAAAAGGTAAAGGAGATGACAAGGGAACAGCAGTTGCTTGGAAAACTTAGGTTTGGGCAAGAGAGCAAGAAAAAAAGCGGAAAACAGGCTCTAAAGACTGCTGGCGTAAGCCAAAGCAAAAGCAAAAGCTAAGCGGGTTTGGAATTGGTTAAAACTAACCCAGCGTTAGGTTCCAAGTTTGAAACTTGTTTGTGACAAAGGTAAGCTTTGAAACTTAAACTAACTGTTACAATAGATAGGATCTGGATATTCAAGTAAGGAAAAAAGATAGAAAGGTAATGGAAGGTAAGTTGAGTTAAGATAATCAAGAAAGGAGTCATAAAAACAAGTTGGTGTCCCAGAAATAAAATGCTAGCAGCTAAAAATAGAAGAAGAGAATCCTGACAGGTTTGTTGTCAGGAATATTCCTGATAATGGGGACCTGTAGGAAGCAACAAAGGTCTTAAAGATGATGGTGGTGTGTGTCACAAGTGACAAATTCCTGCTATCAAATTGCAAGGAAAAATCCCAATTTTGAGATTCAAACTCCAGGCCCTGCGGGCCGCCAGCCTGCAAGCCCGTGTTTTTTGGACTCAAATCAGAAATAGATTTGACTTCAGAGAAATCTCAAAAACCCACCAGAGTAGTACCTTCTACACTCAAATCCTAATCCATAAGAAAACCCCTGAGCCCAGCCAATAAGAACAACAACCCAAAGGGCACCCCCGCAATTGCCCAGGCCACCACCAATAAAGTGTTAGGTGAGTTACCCCAATCCTGAGGCCCACAGGTGGCTGATAAATCCTATGTCCCAAAGCATTAATTTTAGATTCCCCGTCCCAACCCAGCCAATGATGAACCAACAATTTTGGATGCCACCAAAAACTCCTAAACCCTGGTAAATGCTACCACCTGGCACACAAGAATTTGCAAAAATTTTACAGTTTTGATGAGCATACTTATATCCAAGAGCTGACAGGAAGATGTACATTGCCATCTTTACTAAAAAGGGTTATGAGCCTTTGGTTCACTGTCAGGACTGAGAATTATAGTCTCAACTGATATTTCCTATTTTGTTGATATTTATGCCAAGTCTTCTGTTTGTTTGTTTGTTTCTCCTTTATCATCTTTGGTCACCTATATTTCCGCAAATACTGAACCATTTCAGCCCAAATTAGTGTCAGAAAAAAGCCCTTGATTCCAGCTTTTATAATCTAACTCTTTAAAATATATTTTTAAAATTGAACTTATGAGTTAAATTTGCTTAAACATAATTTTCCTATCATCTCCTTTTCATAGAATTGGGTATAAAAACCTTCACAGTTCTATTATTCCAAGCAATTCAATCTCCTCCTGTTTAGGCTCATCAATAAAACTATTGTCTCAATCCTAGCTGTATCTCTTATATCCTTGGGAAATAGTAATTTTTTGGTGATGGTTGAGCACAGGCTTTGATACAACTGCAGCTGTTGTTGAAAAAGTCTGAAGTCTTACATTCACACAGGTCTTACCCTACCCTTTGTTTAGCACTTAGCCATTTTCAATTTTTTTCACCATGGGTCTTTCCCTGCTTCTCACCAAGCCCAAGAAAACGCGGACCAACTGCCCAAATTATTCTGTCCTCCAGGAGCCCCCTACAGCCCAGTCCATTTTACAGAGTATCCTCCAAACCCAGATTATTTGGAATTTACCTTAAAAGAGATCCTAATTTATGACCAAGAAGCCCATACCAGAGAAACAGAGATTATTTGTTGTCAAGGAACTTGGATCACCAAGCAACCTTTGCTATTTTGCAACAAATATAACTACCTGCCCATGTATTTGGTACCAATGACCCCTCCTTTGACCCCACGGCCCAACCACCTGCAAGAATCTGTTGCTACTAATGAGTCCACCTCCACTCAGATATTTGGGGTCATTTACATCACCCTCATTGGCTTAATCAATTCTATGGTGCCCTCTAGCAAACCTTGGGACATCTTTAGGAAATCACTATCTTACATTTTAAAGTTAGCCCCTATCCTGTGGTGGGCCCTTCCTTCTGGGCCTGCAGGCTGTCTGCCTGCAAGTTCTCAGGAACCTGCCACAGGATGGATCCCTGACAGTGTGAGCAAGAAGCTCTCAAATTTGAAAATTTAGAACTTTAAAGTAAATTTTTAAATTTAAGTTAACACCCAAAGCAAAAGAAAGAGAAAATTTGAAACAGGTAAATCAATAAAAATTTCACTTAAAAACCTTTTAGGAGCCAGCAAAGACAACAGCGGGGCCAACAAGGAAGGTCAGGTAGAAAAAAATGGGAGTGTAAAGTAGATTAAAAAACCAAAGGCCAATAGTAGCCTCAAAAATTCCAAAGTATTTTTAAACCAAACTTTTATTGAGAAAATGAGCAAGCAAAAGCCAGGAGGCCTCCTTGCTAAATTTAAAGGCTGGGGTTAGGATTTGGGGAACCAGATGATGGGGAAACTGAGGGGACAGGATATAATTGGCTAACAGAGAATTTTTGTAACCCTGAGTCAAGGGTGCTGGAAGGCTTATCCCTAATTTCCTGATCTTCATTTAATTGACTGTTGCCCAATGAGTATTACCGGGAATATTTTTATCAGATCTCTTTGAAGTTGTGAGATTTGATGTGGCCACACCTGATTGGTGGGCTCTAATTGTCTTCCAGAGTGATTGATACCAAGCCAGCAAACAGTTTAAATCAACCAGAGTTTCTTCCAATGAGGGGGCACAAACAGCAGTGGGCTCAGTGGAATAAGATAACACAAATTTCTCCTCAATTGTGTGTACTAATCCCTTCAATGCATTTAAGGGGTTGCCAAGATTCTGGGGAGTTTTATTAGTACAGAAAGGGAGGACAGACCTATCCAGGGCTAAAGGGGGAGTAAATTTACATTAAGCTCCATGTATAATCATAATAATAATAGACTTTGTCAAATAAACATAGTATTATTTTCTTATTATCCTAAAGTTCTATCTTTTAAAAATCAAATCTTAGTTCAACCACTAAGAAACACCTGAATCAGGATAACTAGCACACCTGTTTTGACAGTACTATTATTAGTAAAGTAAATACTGTCTCTATTCTTCCTTGATAATAGTAGTTTTATTGAAGCCAAGACAAGTTTGATTATCCATTTATCAATTCCTGTGGCCTGTTCACCTGCATTTTTATGTTGAACTTGGCTTTAGACTGCTTGGGCTGTGCACTAATGTTTATTAATTGGCCCTTTAATTAGTCAATATCCCAATATCATGTCACTTTTTATTAAGCCTATTCTCAATACAAATGTATTTATTTCTTACCCAGTATTTATGTAAAATATTATTTTCATTAGTTTAAATAAAGACAAACATCTGAGCAGGAATTAAAACCACTTGCATTGAGAAAAAACTTGATGCAAGGGATGAAACTGGTTGATTGATATTTGACTCCCAAGATTTTAAGGCAAATCTTGTTAGCAAGCAGTGTACAATGCAGCAGCAAACTACAAAGAACCAAAAAATAAAGTGATTGATAATAAGATGTATTTTATTGAACAGTGTCATGATACCAGTTGTATTGTGCTGATTCATTAGGGGGTGAAGATACAGGGGCATATACAAGCATGATCCACCAGATGATGGGACCTAACTTTACCAGATAGGATAGGGCTTTTCCAGCCACAGCCCATGGGTCAGCCACTGGCAAGGCAGAGTCAATCAATCTAATGTAAGGAATTCCATACCTTATACAAATATAAGATCAGGCTCAAGATCTCTGGATAAATCTCAAGGACTGGAAACTGCATTTTTAAATGCAGATTTAAAAACCAAGGAAGTCAACAAAACAATTAATTCAATTGTTTTGAAAACACATTTGAAATTGATAAACAAATATGTTTTAAGCAAAAATACACATGAAAATGAAAACAAGCGTAAAAACCAAGAACAACACATAAATTCTACTTCAAAATTGGAATTTAAGGCTTTGGATGACTATGACAACAATGATAACAATTCAGCATTTAATTTTGGCTCTGATAATTACAATACAGCCAATCAATCAAAAAATAAATGCAAAAACTGTCCAAACCAGATATTCAGGGACCCAAGAAGCCAATCAAACCCAGCAAACCACCTAAGCCAAAGAAATACTTCTCATCCAGCTCCAGATACCATCCCTAACCATAGTAAGGTACAATACTGCAATGCAATATCCCAACCTGCCTCTTCTTGCATTGCAGGCTGCAGTCCTGCAAGGCAATCCTTCTCAAATCACTATTGCAGTATCACCTGGTAACCACAATGCTCCCTTCCTCACTTAAGATCAGTATTTAAACTGGCAAATCCTTCCCTTCCAAATTGCTCCAACAATTTCTCTTATTCCTATCAATCAATAAATCTATATTTTCAACTTCTAAACACTTGATTAGTAGATTCTAAAGGTTTCCCCTTTAACAGCATGAAGTTCATCTTCATTGTATGGACTTTTTGTGTGTTAGTCAGTTATGGGCAAGCCAATGTGAACTTCAAAACCCCCAAACCAACTCCAACTGACAAATCAGAAGACTCAATTTGGTATTGTTTTAGACCATGTCAACGACATGCCCCTTATGTAGAAACAGCTTGATTCCCACCTATTATCCACCCCAAGCCCCCCTGGTTGGTCTTGGGGCACACTAGTGTCTATTATCTTCTAAACCACTTTACTCCCTTCTTGAGAAGATTCCACCTATTTAGTCACCTTCTACACATGTTAATGATAGGGATTCCAGTAGGGTCCACTCTAGTCAAATTCAACTTGGGAGCTCTCCTTCATTCAATTGGAGAGAGACTTCTCAATGAGTGGATTCATGACACTAATAAGTGCCAGGTCTATCATACCAAGGAATTGACTACTCTGGCCAGCAGGGCCAGAAGTGGGTGGGGGTGTGACAGTGGGTTTGAGAGTTGGTGGAGTTTCATTGAAACTAGGTAGGCAGAAGGATTGTTGTATTTCCTGCTGAATATCAGGGAATACACAGTGATTTCCTTGCTGCCATGTTCTAGGTGATATGAGTATTTGAAAGCTTATAATCTGGTGTATCACAGTAAATATTCCAAAGTCCACTGCTCTTGGCTTGGGTTAGGAAGATACTCAGTAAAGTGCACAGGACCAAAGAGGGTGTCAGGTGGGCGGTAATACTAAGGCACTTCTGGGTCCCCAGCTGGGGCTTGGTGCTCTACTCCTGATTGAGAGTGGTAGTGTTTGGGCAGTTACAAATTAAAGGGTATGAAAAACAGATAATTTAATATGTTTTTAAACCAAAGGTTCATAACAGGCTTTATTTGGTAAGAATGACAATAACCAGCCTTGCTGGGATTCTTGGACTTATATAGTTACCCATCTGCAGGTACCCTTTTATGCTCTTCTCTGACTATCTGGGTGGCACGTTTGGGCATACAGTTTTCTATCATCTGGTTGCCAGGAATAAAGCTATTAATAGTGTAATCAAGCATACCTGTTTGGCCCATATGTGACTTATCTACAACTATCTGACCATTGGTTACTGAGGTACTGGTTACAGGTGTCAAGGGGCATCATCAATTTGGTTACTGTTTTTGGGGTGATCTGTCAGGCATTTGGTAGCCTGTTCCTCTTGGTTAAAAAAGGGCTTCTCAATCAAGAACCCCAAATTACCAAATGGAGGTGGGAGCCAGCAGGCACAATTGGGTAGCTAAAATCAGCCTGCCCAGTATAACCTGGCCCTCCCAGTGCTTGGACATAGCTTTTGGGGCCCAAATTGGGCCTCATCAGCTCAGAACAGTGTGGGTGGTTCCCGCACCTGGGTTTTTGCTTTTCAAAGCAAAAATGTCAGGGTAAAGTAGAGAGAGAGCTTGTTGTAATCAATCAAATGGGGAATTTACACCCAAATTAGGATGACATTATCAATTAGGAGGAGATGATGTGTGTTTACTTGTAAATGGTAACCCTTGAAGAGTGAATAAGGAAAGGTGCAGCAGAAGATTATGCACAGGTACATCAGTAAGACCTTCATTTGGCTCAAAGTCAAGGAATCAGCAGCATAGATAGGCTCACATTCAATTTTGCGGGTTTCAGGAATCATTTCAGCAGGAGGTGGAAGATTACCAGGAAATTGCAGAGGTAAGAAAGCAGAATCTAGCAGTCTGGTTATTACAAATCTGATTGGAAAATATTAAAATAAGTGAATCATTGAGGCAAGATATTTATTGAGAGTAAAATATCAAACTACTAAGGTAGTTTGGTGGGGACAATTGTTACTTAAAGCCTTTGGGTACATCTTGATGAGGTGGCCTCCTTGAATAAAATATTTAGACAGCTTACAGATACCACCAATGATGGTTCTGTAAGCTGTTACCTGACCTCCTTTGAGGTCAGGATTTGTTGACCAGCAGGTCAAGGAAGGGAAAATTGGGCATGGGGCATCTGCGCCCCACTTGGACCCAATTTCCTGTGCCACCAACCACTTGCAATTGATTGTTAGATTTAAATCTACGATTGCTGCAAGCAGGTGGGGCTTCAGGCCAGGTTTCCCTGGGTGGCAGCGCTTTGGCTAAGCCACACCCGGGAAAACTATGGCCATTACATTACTCTCCTTCTTTGATAACAGGGACTTCCTGCCTCCCGGGAGTGCTGCCAATGCATAGTTCTTGTGGGCAGGAGGGAGTTTCATGGCAGCTAGGGTGGCCTTTACTGGACCTACTGCTTGGGGATTGTTCTTGTGGAATTCCTGGAGCATTTCTTGGGCGTGAGTGAGGTTGCAATGGGGAATCTAACAGTTTTCTGAGGCTGGGTATCCCTTTCAGGCTACTAGGTAGGGCAACTGCCAGAGTTAACTCATTCCGCAATTCAACTTACTATATGTTGATAATCAGAATTAAAAATACTTTAATGTCAACAGCATTGAAAAGTCATAATTAAGTTTTAACTCATGCAGACTACTAAATGTTGACACTTTTTTAATAAGCAGAAACCTGTTTCCTGAACATTTTACTTAATAAAAATTAAGCTTCAAGATACTTTTTAGGGTAATGTGACAACATAAATTTTAAAAAGTCCATAAAAAATTATACATGAATATTAAAAAATTTCATAAAAATACACCTTTAATTTATTTTACTATGAAATTAGCTATCTTTACTATAATAAATTTTTTCCCACTTATAAAAACAAAAAAATCAATACACAAAAAGGTACAACATAAAATTATACGTATTATAGCAAAATATAGCAATCAGAAACAGTAATATAAAGTTTTTTCTATATTGAAAACTACAAAAAACATATAATTTATAGGTAAAATACCAATATAGGCCATGTAATACAGTCTAAAGCATCAAACTATCAATAAAAAACCAATGATTTTATAAAAGCAGTACCATAAAAGATTAATGATTTATTTAAAAATATTATACTTAATATATAAGAACTATATAAAAAATTAGTCAATACTCAATAAATTTAATGAAAAGCTAGACTGTAATAACCTGATTGCCATTAAGAACTGTGGCAATCTTCTTGATGTATTCCCCAATCTCTGAAAGCTTATATTTGGCCTTGACAACGTCCTTGATCTTCTCTTGATACTGTTTCTCTTTGGTGGCTCTCTTCTTCTTGGATGGGTGGTTCTCAATATCTCTGATGGATGCAGCAGTCTTCCCCTGTTGGACTTTGAGATGCTCATAGAAGGTGTTGTATCTGGGCTTGATTCCAAAGGTGGACTTGATATGCTTATGCCAGCCCTCAAAAAATGAAGTTGTTTTCATCTCATCCTTAAGAACTGCCTGGTAGCAGTTCCAGTTGGCTTTGGCTCTGGGCTTGCTCCGGCGCTTAGTGACCTTACGTCCAATCCACTATGGTTCATAATATTCAATGAAAGGGTAGAAGGCACCATCATGTTTCTTGGCATATGGATCCTGGAATAGGAGCTCAAAGGCTTGTCCAGCATGATCTGGCTTTAAAAAGGCTAGTGCTACAAACTGCTGAATTAAGAACTTGCACTTTCCTGATGTATCTAGACGGTGGAGCTTGCTGAGCTCAGGTAGACCCTTTAGTTGCCTGTTGACAGCCTGTCAATAATGGAAAAAACACCCCTGTACCTCTCCATTAAAGGTATTTACAAAAGCGTTATAATGGGCAGTTTCATAGTCCATGATTATAGTTGAGGGGCCAAGTGCTTTATATTGAGCTTCTTTTTCTGCAGCAAGGGTGGCTTCATCCTTTTCATCATCATCTGGATTGGCTTTAGTGTTATGGCCAGGGGGACTCTTTCTATTACTGGGTAGGGCTTTGATGCCCTCCTGAAGGATTTTAAAGGCACTTGTGTAGATCTCTTCTGTTGCCCCAGGAAGCAGAAAGTAGGCAAATGGAAGCACCTTGCCTTCAATGAGGGAATGTACAACCCATAGTTGGTAAAAAAAGGTGGGGGCATACTGCAAAGGTACCATCACATAACCAGGTCTCTGAATCCCTCAACTGCTCCAGGTTCTGTTGTGTAACATAGCATATAATTCTTGCCTCTGCTGTAGGACTATCATCATGTAAAAGGAATACCTCATCACCATTGAAAATCTTTAACTCCTCTGTCAAGTCTAACTCTCCTTGAACCATGGCTGATTTCTTATGGGGGACTAGGTCACAGTGTTTGTCACATATGTACTTCACTAACTGGTTGCGTTCAGGGATGAGCTTCAGGTTCTCATTACTTAGGTGTGTGGTGGCCTTAACTGCCAGATCAGAAGCCTTGACATCTTTGGATACTGGGACCATTTGGTAGAGGTACCACTTTAGAAGCTTTTCAATAAGATTTATTGGAGCATTGCATGTGTGCTCTCCTTTTTCACTAGTGAATTTATCCCATCCTTCTGTATTTATTCTGGCAGCACAGCTTCTATCTTCACATACATAATGCTTGCTTCTTCCTGCTCTCTTCTGATTGTTGCAATTGAAAACATAGCCATCACAGACTAAACTTGCACCTCCTTTGACAGACATTAGAGGGAAAACCCAAGGGAACTTCTTTGGGAGCTTAAACTCTCCTTTGATGTTACTTATATTGTGAACCTTTAGGGGATCCCATGGGCCAATTGGTGCTTGATGATAGTCAGACAGGTAATCATCAGGATCTTCTTTATTGATACTTGATGAGGAGGATGGAGGTGCAGATTTGTTGGGCGGTGGAGGGGAATTATCTGGAGTTAGATTCTTGCGCTTTCTGGACTGGGATGAGCTTGATTCCTTGGGACTTGATTCCTTTGAGCTTGATTCATATGGGCTTGGCTGGGGTTCTGGACTCTTGAGTGTCTTCTTTCTTTTTTGCTTGTTTAGTGGAACCTCATCTCCTTCTGATTGGTACCAGCTTGGAGAAGAGGAGGGGTCAGGGGAGGGCTCTTTGCTTTCAGGGCCTGGGGTCTTCTCCTTTGTCTTCTGTTTTGTTGAGGGCTCTTTGGCTGGTTTTTTGAGGGGTAGGCTCTTTGAGCCTTCCCAGAGGCTTTGGGTACTTTCTTGGTTGACTTGGGGTTATTTTGTGGCTTCTTGAAAGATTTGTCCTACAATAATTAGAGTAGAGTTAATAAAGTAAGAATAATCATGTGAGACATGAATAAAATTAAATAATAATCATTTGTTTTAAATTTATTATTAAGTAAATAGTTTATAGAAGTATAGAAAGTAATTTTAGAGCTAGTTTATTATTAAAGAATAGAAAAAACCCATGTTTAAATAAAAAGTTGACATTCTGGTAGTCACAGTAGTCAAAAATATTTAATTTAGTTTGTTAGCATAAAAAAAACGCTTTAATTTTGACGTCAACATACTGACAGTCAGCATTAAAGTGGAAAAACACTATGTAAATCACTTATAAAGCTTGGTTAATATTTTCCGGAGTTGGTTTTTTAAAGCCAAAATTGATTATTTTTAAATTTGAAAAAATTAAAGATTTGCATATGTAACTTATGAAAACTAAATAATAGGGATTGTAGAGGGAAGTCTGAAGTACAGCCCTGGGTACTTTGGCCTGAATTACCATACCATTGTATGTGTGCTTTTTGTTAAGCGGCAGTGTTTTACTAATAAATAAGTGAAGGTGTTGACATTCAGGCAGTCAGCGTTCTTTTATAGCAACTCTCCTATTAAATTTTGCTTAAATTATGTCACTTTGTTTGCTTAGCCAAACCCCTTTATTGCAATTTAGGTGACGCGTCAATTTGACACAAAGTTGACATTATAATTACATATATAAATTCTAGTTTTAACATATGTATGTTGGCTTAAGTGGACTTCCGGAAATAAGCTATAGTTTATCTAGTGAGTTTAAAATAACAGTAAATATCTAAATAATATAAAGAATGCTCTGAAAAATGGCATATGTCTTTGTTCAATGCTTATCTTAATATATATTTAATAAAAACAGTAGTATAAAATATAAAAAGTAGTTATTTTTAGAATATTGTGTATTTTATTAAGAAATTTATGGATTCTTATTTGGGGTCAATTTCCAGATATTACTTACTGTAGTTGACCTTAATGTAAAAGTACAAAGAAACTTACATTTTCATAGTAAATTATATTAGTTTTTTGGCTTAAAATTAAGCCTTTGTTTAAATGGTGTTGACATTATGTCTGTTTCTTTTTGATTTTACAATTCTGACTTAATAATTTACTATAAAAAATTAGCTTAGTTTTGGAAATGCCCAATTCCGGCGGATAAATACCAAAATAATGTTGACTTACTGAATGTCAACAAATTGTTGACATTCAGTAAGTTGACTTGCAGAATGAGTTAATTATGGAGGTTGCCACTAGGTAGTGCAGGCGCTTGCAAGATAGTTTGGATGCAATTATTGATTCCAGTTCATATTCCAGTTGTCCATCCACCATTATAGGATCAGGAGTAGATACAGGGGGACCTTCATACTAGTTAATAGGCATTTATGGAATGTGCTGAAGATGTGGAAGGAGGGAGGGAGGTCTAGTTGGTAGGCTGAAGATCCAATCTTCTTTAAGATTCTGAATGGACCTACTCTTTTGGGGCCTAGCTTCTGGCAGGGTACTTTCAATTGCATGTTCCAGGATTCAACCAGTACTTGATCACCAATTTCATACACTGGGCCCTCTCTTCTTTTCATGTCTGCATAAGCCTTGTAAGTTGTCACGGCATGAGTCAAGAACACTTTGACTTCTTCATGGATTCTTTTTAAAGCTGCTGCCTGCAAGAATGCCAATTCCACTTTACTTCCTGATTTTGAGCCAAAGTTACATTGGTGGTTGTAGCCATAATTTGCAAAGAATAGGGAGACATTAGAAGAGGAGTGTGGGGCATTGTTGTAAGCAAACTGGGCCATTGGTATGTTTTGGGACCAGTTATCTTGTTCAGCATTAGAGTAGCATCTAATAAATGTCTCCAAACATTGATTCACCCTCTCTGTCTGGCCATTGGATTGGGGGTGGTAGGCTGTTGGTCTGCATAACTTAATTCCTAGGAGTCTGGAGAATTCCTCCCAGAATTGTGCTGTGAATTGGGGACCTCTGTCACTTATGATCTCTTGGGGAATTCCATGGTGGGCAAAGACATTGTTGACAAACAGTTTGGCCATCCGGACTGATGTGATTGTGGTTTGGCAGGGGATGAAATGACTCATCTTTGTGAAACAATCTACTACTACCATGGTTGCATCATAACCGGTTGATGGAGGAAGTTCTACTATGAAATCAACAGACAGAGATGTCCATGGCCCATTTGGAATTTGTAAGGGTACCAGTAGATCTGTCTGTTTGAGACGGGAGGACTTTGCCCTTAGACAAACCATGCAGCCCTTCAAGTACTTAGCTACGTCTGATGTGAGACCTCTCCAATCAAATTGTCTACGGATTATCTCTATGGTCTTATTTTTCCTTGGTGACCAACCAATATGTTGCTGTGGTAGGCCTTGATGACTTCCAGGCAAATATCACCATCAGGTACCCACAGGAAACCATTTTGAAGTATGATACTGTCTTCAGAACTGTAGCAGGCATGGGGAGTAGATTGACTTGCCAACTTAAACAACTGGGGGTACTGTTTGTCTAAAGGTTGCAACAACTTGACTCTAGCTACCAGGTCTGGGTTGGCAGGTTCTTGGACACTAGGGTACAGATTTTTCCCGTGAGAGGAGAGAATAGAATGGCACTGGGGGGAACCATGACATTTGTATTAAATTCTTGTTTGGCTTTAACTTTGGGAAGGAATGCTGGGTTGCAACTGAGGGAGTCCGCCAGATGGTTATCAATACCCTTGATAAACTCATATTGGAATTTAAACTTGGCTAGGACTTCATACCATCTGGTCTGACGTTCAGTTAAGAGAAAAGATTCCTGGTAATACAGTAGGGCTTTGTGGTCTGTCCTTACTGTAAATGGTTGTGTGGCTGAGCAAAGGTGATGCTGCCAGTATTTCATAGACTCTACTACTGCTAATAGCTCCTTGTCATAGATCATAGAGCTGAGCTCTTAAGATTTCATTTTTCTTGAGAAATAGCCCACAGGGTATTCTAGTCCATCATCAGCAGTTTGTAGAAGGACTGAGGCAATGGTAAATTTGGAGGCATCTGTGGCTAAGATGAAGGGTTTGGAGGCATCAACATGGCAGAGCATGGTTGCAGAACACATGATGTTCTTGACAGCATTGAACGCAGCATTGCATTGTGCTGATCATTCCAGAGTTTTTTTCCACTAGCAGCGTAAAGAGGGGCTGTGTGACAGAAATCACTGGATAATATGAAGCTGTTTCTAAATGATGGGGAATTATCACCCAAATCCACATAGAATTGATGATTAACCACCAACGCGGCTTCAGATATTTTTTTGTGAAATTTCCAATTGTAACTCCAGGATTAAGTAGAACAATCAGTCCTAACCAGAGTAAACCAAGATAAATGACCTGGGAAAGCATCAATGAATCTTCAGCGTAGAATTCTGGGCATTGAGAAGTGATACAATTTTTATTTTCCAGAATGGGGGAGGAGCTACAAAATTGGCTGGCATCAAATTAACATTTGGCGGTGCCAACAACAAAGTTCCAGATGCTGGGCCCCATCTTTCTGAAATGATTCTGTTCAGAATCAGATTGTACGGGATATACCGCAACAACCCAATCACAGGATGCATTTTTAAAATTTAAAATTAGAACTTGGGATAATTGATTTTTATTGAGTAAATTTAGGAGGACTCAACTCTTAGAATTGAAACAGGGAAAATTATTCAATATATATCAGAAAAATTGACTAAGCAATACCACCTGAGTCTTGATCTCCTATTCCTTTGGCATCTTCAAGTAAGTATCTAGTCCAGGTTGCAAAGAACCCTTGTGTGACCAGTTTCTGACAACCATGCTGATTAATGAGCTTATATTGGATGACCCTCATATTACGTCAATTTATCAATGTCAGTTTGCAAGGGGGAGCTGGTTTCAGCTGACAGACTGGAACTGCCATGACCCATTTTTGATTGACTGTTTGGTTTAAATCTGTTAACTTGGTCAATTTTGATACAAGTTTCCCAGCCTTCTGAGCCTTCTTACTTGGACAGACAATACCTGGCATTATGGAACCTACCGTGACAGGCTGCTGTTTCTGACAAGTGGGGGTGAAGCGTTTCAAGAAGTTGCATGTTCCAAGGAAACAGCGGAGTTGGGTAATGTTTGTTGGGGTCTGCCAATTCCTTATTGCAGCTTTCTTGTCAGGGGAAATGGTATGGCCTTTTTCCAAAATCAGATTTCCTAAGAACAAAACCTTACTCTTGAAGAATTCACATTTGCTCAGTTTGATGACGAGATTGGCCTTTTGGATCCTTTCTACTACAGCACAAAGGTGGGTGGCATGAGATTCCTCATCTGGAGAGTATACTAAGATGTTGTCCATGTATGCTATAGCACAGTTCCCAATGAGGTCACCTAAGACTGCATTGATCATCTTCTGGAATACTGCTGAGGCATTTTTTAGACCAAAGGGCATGACTTGGTACTGAAAGATGCCTTTCTTAGTCCTGAAAGTGGTGAGCCATTCCTGACCTTCTTTGATGTGAATCTGGTTAAAAGCATTTAAGAGGTCCAGCTTTGAAAGGATCCTAGCTTTCTCCACCTCCCTGGAGATCTGAGACAGAATGGGCATAGGGTATGGGACCAGTACAGTCATATTGTTCAGGTTGCCAAAATCAATGCAGGGGCGTAATGATTCATCAGACTTTTGAACAAACAGCAGTGAAGAGCATATAGGTGAAGATTTCCTAAATATCTGTCCTTTGGCTTCCATTTCCTTTGTCCATTCTTCTAAGCATTGTTCCTCCTTTAAGTTCAAGGGATAGATGGGAGAAGCAACTTTCACCAAATCAACAGTGAGTTTAAACTCAAAGTCAAATTGTGAGTGTGGGGGAGACCATCAGCCAGCTTAGAATCAAAGGCTGCATACAAGTGGGAGAGGCACAAAGGAAGGACATCAAATGATGTGATGGGTTTTGTTGTTGCTGAGACTGACATTGAGATGTGAGGGGCTTCTTTCCCAAACAGAATCATTAGTACCTCCAAGGAAATTCTGGCAGGATGAGCAATCCTCAGTAGGTTATCTTTGAGGATTGTGGTGATATTGTGCTCCTGCCATCATTCCACGCCTAGGATCACCGGGTATGTCAGGTGCTTTGCCACTGTCAAGTCAGCAACAAAGGCATGATCAGTGATGGAGAAGGATAACGGGCAACGTAGTCTGAATGAACGGAAGACATTAGATACCCCTCCTTTGCACAGAGCACCAGGACTATATTCCAAACCTAGCTTGTCAACCAGATCTTTTAAAATGAAGTTGTCTGTGACATCAGTATCTACTAAAGCTACAGCTTTTGTTAGATGTGATGTGGAAGCAAAGGAACAATGAAACAAAAAATATCCCATCTTTGTTTTATTTGATAGAGGGGGATGATTGGAATCAACTTGTACCTGGAGTTGAGGAGCTGTCTGAATGGACAACAGGTCCTCATTCAGGGCTACAAAGGGTTGGTCAATCACAGGTTCAATGACAATAGGCTTGAGACAAGGAGCAGGCGCAACCTTATTCATAGTGGTAACGTGGAGATCCACTATAACCTGAGCCTTGGCGGATAGCAACAGAAAGTTCTGGTTGAAACGTATAAGTTTACAGGCATTGGTAGTGTTACCTGAAGTGGGCGCTTGGGAGTCAATAGAGTTCAAGTTTTCCAGGGTAGCGCTGGAGCCGTCAATATTGTAAAAGGAGAGCGCGGCCAGGGTAGGAATACTCTGAGGAGAAGAACTGATGACAGGAGCTATAGCCAGAGTGGGGGCTGGAGTCACAAGAGATTGAGAAACCTCAGGGGATATGGGCCCTTGTGAAGTGGCTGGCTCCTGTTGACTTTTCAAGAAATTTAACTTGGGAGGAGCCTCCAATAACAGAGGCTGAGTTGGCAGCTGGAACGTCACTAGCTTACCCCTGACTGCTTGCAGGAGGCGCTGTATCATATTGAAGACAGAAGCAGAAGGGTGCAACCAGGGTGAAAGATTTTGACAGGTGTGGTCAAGGCTGAGATAGAGGGCCACAAGCTTAGAGCTTTTGGGGAGTGATGACTTCTTGGCATTGGCTTGAAACTGCTTGAGGTGCAAGGGTAGAGGTTGAGGGCCTTGAGAACTTGAGAACAGGGTTTTGTAGTCAATCAAAGAGGAAGTTGCCAGAGCTTGGCACGCCACCAAAGGGATTAGGGTTGACTCATCATCAAAGGAGTTTGGTGCTTGGTCAAAAATAGACAAACACCACTCACGGGATCTGGGTTCTGCTTGTTTGAGTAAGAAGCTGAGAAGCTTCTGAGGGAAACCATGCTGGGTTCATTCCTCAGTTAGTGCCAAGATTTCTCTGGCAGTATTTAACAAAGGGGATGGAAGGCTAGGAGCAGGCTGCCAGAATTTGAGGCATGAGAGTAAAGTACGGCAAGGTTGTGTGATCTCTATCTTTGCAAAGGATGGGTATAACAGGGGAAAGAAAAAAACTGCAAAAATACTCCAAAATGAAGTAATGAGCATTGTGGAAGACACCACTAAAATATCCATGATGAAAGAGAATGATCTAACAACAAAGATGTGCAGGCCATACAATATATCAAAATTAGAGTAGTTTGATAATGTCAGGGTAAAGTAGAGAGAGATTGTTGTAATCAATCAAATGGGGAATTTACACCCAAATTAGGATGACATTACCAATTAAGAGGAGACAATGTGTGTTTACTCATAAATGATAACCCTTGAAGAGTGAATAAGGAAAGGTGAAGCAGAAGATTATGCACAGGTACATCAGGAAGACCTTCATTTGGCTCAACGTCAAGGAATCAGCAGCATAGATAGGCTCACATTCAATTTTGCGGGTTTCAGGAATCATTTCAGCAGGAGGTGGAAGATTCCCAGGAAATTGCAGAGGTGAGAAAGCAGAATCTGGCAGTCTGGTTATTACAAATCTGATCGGAAAATATTGAAATAAGTGAATCATTGAGGCAAGATATTTATTGAGAGTAAAATATCAAACTACTAAGGTAGTTTGGTGGGGACAATTGTTACTTAAAGCCTTTGGGTACATCTTGATGAGGTGGCCTCCTTGAATACAATATTTAGACAGCTTACAGATACCACCAATGGTGGTTCTGTAAGCTGTTACCTGACCTCCTTTGAGGTCAGAATTTGTTGACCAGCAGGTCAAGGAAGGGAAAATTGGGCATGGGGCATCTGCGCCCCACTTGGACCCAATTTCCTGTGCCACCACCCACTTGCAATCAATTGTTAGATTTAAATCTACAATTGCCGCAAGCGGGCAGGGCTTTGGGCCAGGTTTCCCCAGGTGGTGGCGCTTTGGCCGAGCCACACCCAGGAAAACTATGGCCATGACAAAAAACAGGTGCAGTCCTCTGCCCCTTCCTGGTAGTGGGACCTAGGTTTGATTCCTATGAGGGTGTCAAACCTGTTACTTTTGTAACAACTTGTTTTGTAGCTATTATATAGTGTTAACCAATTTATTAACATTCATTATTAATGCTATCACAACGAGGCTGACGCATGACAAATATAGATGGTATAAATTGAAATTTTGTGCAAACTTTACAAAACTCGTCTGTTCCTTCCAGGGCTGCAGTGAAGGAAAAACAACAATTACAGCATTTGCCATAATTGTTGCATCACAACCATTGGTTTTTGGCTTTCAGATTCCCCTAAGTAAGGAAAATCCTTTTTAAAAAACAATTAAAGACAGCTTTCTTTTTTCCGTAAGAGCCAGGTTTTACAATTTTTTTCAATAAGTTTTTATATTTTTGAAATAATTCAAATATGAATTTTTTATATTTTATAATTTTAAATTTGATATAAAATAAATAAATAAAATTTATTTTAAGAAAAACCCCAAAAACATCCTCCAGTGGATATGTAAGGCTATGCTTCCAAAAAATTATAGCTAGGGCAAATTTCCAGAATTATAGCTGGATCTGAGACAAATGGCTGCTTTTTTTAAAGAAGCCATTGTTTCAGATCTTCCCAGCCCTAGTCCCTTCCCTATTACAAGGCCAAACTCCCAGATGAGCTAAAATTCAGCCAAGAAATAATTGTCAGCTTGGGTTTCTTTTTAGAAGCTCAAGAAGTCATCCTGACACAGCTCTAGTCTTAATTATAATCTTCCAAACATTGGATGTTTAAGCTGAGACCTGCTTGCATTCACTAAATCAGCCCATGAGCTGCCAACACTACACCTATCAAAATTAGATACATCCTTTTAACACTGCCTTTTGTTGTGGTGAACAACAAATATGTAAAATTGGTAATAATTAGTCAACCAAGGTATAAAGGTTTATTTGCATGGTTCAACTATTTAAAGGGAAATTTGGGGATTTGCAGATTTCAAATAACAATTTTTTGAATGTGTTCACCACAACACTTCCTCCTTCATTCTAAGCTTGGTATGCCTTCAAGCGGCTGCCACTGACAGGGAGGGGGTATTGGAATCCTGCAGAGTTCTCTAGGAAGTAGCTATGATGTTGTCCAATGGCATAAATGGTGTATGGGCCTTTCCATTTAACTTTGAACTTCTTAGAGTGGGTGGTGTTCAAAGCGCTATTGAATTTTAAGACTTTCTGACTGATCTTGAATTTGGGTACACAATGGTTGATCTCCTGCTGGGTGGCTGTGATCTTGGTGGCAGTGGCAGATAGGTTCTTCTTAGCTTGGTGGCGGGTTTTTTCACAGTCTTTTGAGTCCCAATGCTGGTTCACCTTCTTGAGGACGCAGGCTTGGTTGGGTTTAGTTCCAAACATGGCTTTGAATGGTGTCATCTTAATAGTGTTCTGGACCTTAGTGCAATAGTTCCAGAGGACTGAGGGCAACATGACCTCCCAAGTAGACGGCTGGAACTTGGTGGTCTTTCTAAGGCTTTCTACCAATGTGCGGTTGAATCTCTCAGTGAGGCCATTACAACAAGGGTTGTATGCAGTGGAAAACTTGTGGACAGTGTTCACCGTGGTTGTCAAGTCAGCTATCATGCAATTTCTGAAGTGGAATCCTTGATCAGATAACAGTGTAGCTGGAGGGCCAAACTGGGCCACAATGCTATTGTAGATGAATGAAGCTGCAGTCATGGCTGAGTTATTGTTACAAGTCTGAGCAACAGGCCACAGGGAGAGGTACTCAGTAGCAACCAGGATGTAAGTTTTCCCAGATTTTGAAGGAGGTAGGGGCCCAACAAAGTCAATACCCCACAGTTCAAATATCTTGTCAACTACAATAGGTTCCAGCAGCTTGGTATGCACAATCTTCTTGCTGAACCATTGGCAGTTCATGCAGCTGCAGGTGTGGTTATAGGTATCTGTATACATCCCTGGCCACCAGTAGGTCTCTTTGAGGCGCGCAAGGGTAGCATCCCGGCCAAAGTGTCCAGCACCATTGTGTGCTTCCATCAAGATACTATCCCTGTCCTCCTTGGGTGGGATCACCCGGAGTCCATTATCCGTCTTTTTAAACAATGTGTTGCCTATCACAGTGTACTTGGTTGTGTATACAAAGAACTTGCGCAGATCAGCTTTAGCAACAAGTGATGTGCGCAACCAGGCCATGTCCTTGAACTGGGCTAGAGATGTCAGGAATATCCCTGACAACACTGGCGTTCAAAAGGATGTTTTGTGCACACTTCAGTGTAAAAAACAAGATAAAAAAGGCAGCAGTTCTCCCTTACTGGGGAAACTGCTGCAGAAAGCCAGGATTTTGAATTTGGAATTAAAAATAAAAAATTTAATTTGGACAGATTTTATACCCCGTTTGCGGGCCGCGCGGCCGGCGCCTGGCAGCCGGCCGCCAGCCAGTCTCCCACTTAGCCCGCCAAATGGGGAAATTACCAAAAGGGGAAACCCAAAAAAGCAATTTCCCCAAACCCAAATGGAGGGGGAACTGCTGCCCAAATTTGAAATCTACCAAATTTGGAGGGGGTTGACAAGCAGTCCAGCATTAAAAATAATGCATCAACTGCAAAAGTTGAATTGAAAGGCATTACTGTGCTTGAAGATTCTCCAATTCCATGTCATGCCAAGGATAACAATTCATTGCTTTCCAAACCACTCCCATTCCCCTCCCAAAAGGGAATCCCAGACAACACCAAGTGTTTGGGGTTCCCTATCCAATGATTTGTACTATTCATGCCCCACTAAGGATGATAGTATATAATAAATCTCAATCACTTGATGATAGTTTGTGCTATCATTGAGTGAAATTACCCCTCAATAGTACCACATAAATCAATTCAAAGACTTTACCTACAAGAAGTTAAAGAAGACACTAAGCTTTGTCTGCCCTTTCCCAGGAACTGAAGATGAACCACTTAATCTTCTCTGCTGTTCTCACAGCCTGCCTTGGGATTGGGGGCCACCAACACTCTCACCAGCATGGGCCTTACAACAAACTGCCCAACGAGTACTTCTACAAGGAGCCAGCACAGCTCAACTCCTCCAAGACGTACTCCTGGCCCACACTGGTGTTGCCCCGCTCCACCCAGCACGTAGCAATATATTCCTTTGTCTTCTACGTGCTTACGTACTTTGCCGGTAATTTAAGACGTTTTAACGTACATGCCAAAGTCTTTAGATGGTTGATGACGGTCTATCCCAACTTGACAGCACTCATGGGATTCCAAGTCATCAACTTGGTGCCTTACCTAGCTAGAATACTCCCTCATTTTATGGGGCTTTACAAGAGGGGGTTCATATGTCAATTTTTCAACTAACAGACAGAACTGGCAAGACAGACCATCTGCTAAAGAGTTCAGCTTCCCAGGAATATGCACAATCTCAAAGTCATACTCCATAAGTTCCAAGAGCCAGTGCATGCGTCAACTGCAAGGGAGGGATGCATTGATGATGAACTTGACAGCCCAGTTATCAGTATGAATGACCAGAGGGTGGCCAAGCACATAATAGCGGAACTTCTCAAGAGCCTTGATTACAGCTAGGACCTCTTTGTTGTATATAGCATAGTTGTACTTGGCAGGTATAAACTTTTTAGACATAAACTTGATGGGTCTAAAAACATTGTTTATTTTCTGGCATATTACTGCGCCCACTGCATTGGTGCAGGCGTCTGAAAAAATGTGGAACTTGCAATTGAAATCAGGGTAAGCGAGGACTGCATCAGAAGTGATGGTGGCCTTAAGAGCCTTGAAAGCATCATCTTCAGGGGGTCCCCACTTGAACAGCTTCTTCTTGTATGTCAGATTGAAGAGAGGGGCAGCCAACTCACTATAGTCTTCAATGAACTGATGGTAGTACCCTACCAACCCAAGGAAGGATGACACCTGGTTGGCATTGGTGGGTGTGGGCCAGTTTGTGATTGCATCACACTTGTCAGGATCAGGGTGTTTTCCAAAGGCGTTGACCATGTGTCCCAGGAGTCTCAATTGCTGAACAGCCAGGATGGACTTCTCGGCATTCACGCTCAAGTTGGTGCTCTTGATACGGTCCAGGCATAGCTTCAGGTGTTGCAGGTGCTCGTCAAATGTCTTGGAGTAGATAGTTATATCATCTAAATAGACAGTAACAAAATCACCAATAAGACCTTCAAAGACTCCATTAATAATGTGCTGGAAGGTACAAGGGGCGCCTTTCAAACCAAAAGGCATGCAGATGTATTCATACTGTCCCCATTTTATGACAAAGGCAGTCTTTGGATGGTTGGCTTCTTCAACAAGGATCTGGTGGAACCCACTAAAAAAGGTCAATGTTTGAGAACCACTGTGAACCACCAAAGGGGGCCAAGATGTCAAAGATGCGGGGCAGGGGGTAGTGGTCAGAGATTTTCACCTTGTTCAGCGGGATGTAGTTGACGCACATGCGGAGTTTGTTGCCCTTCTTGGGTACAACCACAATGGGAGAGGCCCATGGGGACTTGCTGGGGCGGATCATTCCTTGTTTCAACAGCTTGAGGATTTTGGTGCGTACAAATTCTTCCTTGGACTGGGGAAGGCGGTAGAACCAGGAAGCTACAGGCTTGGCATTACCAGTATTGATCTCATGGCAGAATCCAGGTGCTTCGGGCAGGTTGTTATAGTCTGAGACAATGTGTGAGCTGTACGCGGATATCACCTCGAGGAGCTGGTCTTGTTGGACGTTGTTCAACCTGGTGTTGTCCTTGATCTGGGCAGCTAGAGGCTTGCAAAGGAAGGAAGGGCCAGTAGGACTGTCAAATGTTACCTTGAGATCAATTAAATCATTATTGTGCTCAAGTGTCCAGCCGTTGTCTGCAAACCAGGTGGTCACGCTCAGATCACTCATAGTCTTGCGGCCAAGGAGCAGGGTATACTGGTCATGGTCAAAGATAGTAGCTTTGATGACACTAAAGACACCACCTAACCACAAACCCAACCTGATGGCCTTGCCAAGAGCAGTCTTGCGGCTCTTGTTGGCCAGGATGAAGCTGACATCAGATGAGGTTACCTCTGTCTGAGGCAGGGATTCCAGGAACATCTTGGAGATGATGTTGCTATAAGTGCCACCGTCCAAGATTATAGATGTATGTACACTGTTTACAGTACCTGTGGTTCTCGGGGCGTCTGTGCCCATCAGGAAGAGGGCTTTGTACTTCCCAGGGTGTAGCGCTGATATTGCCTGGTGCATCTTTTGGCAGAACTTGGGGCTTTCAGTGCACAGGTCTTCTAGGGAGATGGTCATCATCAGCTGGCGCAGGATCTTCACAGCTGAGAGGCTGGGTCTCTCTTTTGACCCATCTGATTGGGTGGTGTTGTGGTGCCTCTTACCAGGCTTGGGAGGGGGTTGCTTTGCATCTGAGGTTACCTGGGGCCTACTATCCAATTTAAGTTGGTTGATTGCTACCCAGAATGGATCAAACCATTCAGGTGGCATGTGGAAGGTATCCATTGGCTCAGGAGAGTCAGATGAAAACTGGTTCAGCCAGTTGGGGTCCTTTTTATACCTGATTGGTTGGCTTGGAAAAGTATGAGTATAATTTGCGCTAGCCGCGCCAGATCTGATTGGCCCATCAGAATTGCAATTATTGTGCAATTCATTGGGTGCATTAGTTTCCTTGGCAATGCAGGGTCTGATTGGTTGGCTTGGAATAGGACAACCAGCTTGGCTAGTATGAGTATAATTTGCGCTAGCTGCGCCAGATCTGATTGGCCCATCAGAATTACAATTATTTTTGAATTTTTGGGTGCATTGGTTTCAGTAGCAACACAGGGTCAGATTGACTCATTTAGATTGCAATTATTGGATGATGCATTGGGTGGTTTGTCATTGCGCGCAGGTCCATTCATGATTGGTCCATCTAAATTTCAATTCTTGTACAACACATTGTGTGAGTCAACTTCCATGGTGTTGTCAGGTGTGATTGGCTTGTTAAAATTGCAATAATTGGACAATGTATTGGGTGAGTCAACATCTATGGCGTCGCCAGGTATGATTGGCTCATTTAAATTGGAAGACTCACTTGGAGCCATATGCATAGAATTGCATGTAGCGCCAGAAGAGTTGATTGGCTGGGCTAAATTGCATGGGTCATACAATGCATGCTGATCCTTGGCATCCTGGGAGGTGTGCAATTTGATTGGCTGGTCCAAAATGCAAGAGTTGGATGATGCAGCTGATCTCATGGCATCCTGGGAGGCGTGTGATTTAATTTGGCTGGTTGCTGAAATCAACATTGTACAATGTAGGATTTGCATTAAATTTGGTGCCACGAGCAGATCTGATTGGCTTGCCCAGATCCGCAGAGGCTGCCAATAAGCCCAGCCTGTCCCCATCAGCCGTATTAAGGAACCTGATTGGTCCCAACCCAGGGGAATTAACCTGGGACACCATTGCAGGGCCCATTTGGCCAGGATGGCTGCAATGGTGGCTCCCAAAAACTGCTGGCACTTTGTCTTTGGCTTCCTGGCCGGTGGCTCTGTGTCTCCAGGCTGCCGCTCCTGTGGGGGACACCTCTAGAAAGGGCGTCTCAGAAGGTAAGTCAGAAAACCCGCTGCCAGTGCGCAGGGATTTGGGGACGGACTCCACGGTTACAATGTTGTAACGTGGGTTGTCTTTGAACGGGAGGTATTCATCGAGATCAGGTAAGCACAGGTAATGATCTTCATTTTTGAATACATCCTCATTTTCTAAGCTAACAAATCTATTAGGATGGCAGGGGTTCCATTTGCTGTCCCGCACGTACACGCGGGGCGGCAAGGGTGAGTAAGGGGGTTTGTGGGGAGGATCTGGGTTGCTGGGGTGCTCCAACCCCTCACCAGTTTCATCATGGGTGTGGGGAAGGAACGCAGATGGGGATGGCGCGCCCTCTTGGTCTGTCCGTTTCATGGGTGGGGTGTGAGTTTGCGACCTGGGGATGGGCCTCGGGAGCGGACTTGGCGTTTACAGATCAAAGTGAATGGGAAACTGGGGCCATTGGGTTCAACAATATACTCAAGATTTGACTTTTTATTCAAAGGTTGAGGGGTGGTGGAGGAGGAGATAGTGTGTTTCTCCACTTCAAATTTTTGTTCAGCCATCATCAACCCTTGGGGTTTGCGGTCATGATTAATGGGATTAAACTCACAGATGAAGTTAGAGTGGGATGGCTCCTAACAAATGGAGCAGGGCGCGGTGCAGTTCTTGGAGATGTGTCCCACCTCAGAGCAATTGTAGCAACGGGGGTTATACGGGTGGTTATGATCCCTTTGAAAGGTGCGGGGGGAGGGGGGTTGGGTTGGCATCCTTGCTCTTGCGCCATGAACATGGCATCAAAGCGGCGGTTCAAGTCCTCCAGGTGGGCCTTGACCTCTTGGACAATTTTCTCAGATTTAATTTGCTTGCAAACTGGTGCAAAGGGATTCCATTCAGAATTTTACTTGGCATGTTCATCTGTGGCTTGTTCTACCCAAATGTCATACTTGTCACGGACCAAGGCAATTGCTTCCTCCAAAGAAGCGGGTTTAGCAGCCTGAACCATGGCAGAGTAGGAGTGGGTAAGGGCGTTCACAAATGCGCAGATGGAGATGAGACTATGGAAATTCTTGACAGTGGTCTTGTGATCAGAGGAGCTGTTGTTTTTGGTGTTGCTTCAAAGCCTTGTTGGCGGTTTTTTGGAATGTATTAAAAAATTTGCGTAAGGATTTGAAGTGCATCATCTTCAACAGGCCCAACTGGTGAATGGCATCAGGTTCATGTTTGGCAAAACAGAGCTCAGCTTGGGCCTTCCAGTCGGCCCAGGTGGAGACTTGGACATCCTGGTGCCAAACACGGGCTTCACCCAGGAGGAAACGGCTGACTTCATGGAGGCAGTCCTCATCAGAGATCTTGAATTGTTCAGCATAATCCTCGAAAGTATACAGCCAAGCTGTATACCCATTCTCTTCAAAGCGAGGGAGTTGCTGAGCAACCAAGAACTTAGACAAGGGGTCACCAACAGAAGGGGTAATGGGGGGGAACAGCAAGGGCAGAGGCAGAGGGAGCCCGAGCAGAGGAGTCAACAGCAGATTCGGGGGGCGCGGAAGCAGACATCGCGACAACAACAGGCACACAGGCAACAACAAAAACAGCAATACAAGTTCGGTGAGTAGAATGACCTTCAAAATTTTGTTGTGGTGAACAACAAATATGTAAAATTGGTAATAATTAATCAACCAAGAGATAAAGGTTTATTTGCATGGTTCAACTATTTAAAGGGAAATTCGGGGATTTGCGGATTTCGAATAACGATCGTTTGAATGCGTTCACCGCAACACTTTGAACTCTAATAAAAATTGTTCCCTCAAAAAAAACTATGCCTATCGAAACGAAACATAAGGCCAAATAATTGAATCTGAAACGCACTGGTGATACACCTGTTGAAGACAGGGTTTGTTAGCCCGATTGGCCGCCAGGTGCAAGGTTTTCAGTTTTCTTTAGTTTTTATACAGACCTCTCATGAATAGCCAACGGAATTAGTTTACGCTGTTTTACTAACAGTAAAATTATAAATGCGCTACCACATTAAATACTCAACTTGCCTGCTATTCAGTCTCTTTTAATTTGAGACGATATCCTCCAATACTGAGCTCTTAACCTTTATAAAGATGAGCTCTACAAGCAAACCAGGTCTGACTTGGCTTGAACTTGCTATACCTTTTACCCTTCGCGCTGTCTTTCTCTTCTACCTCGCTCCTCTGTTTTTAGCTCTTAACATAAAAGGCCTCGCAGCATACAACATACATTTATGTTCGCTTTTGGGCTGTAAGCCTTTGCAGCCTAAGCGCTTGAGCCATCTTTTCCTGAAATTAGTAACGTTTTTTCTTCTTCCTTGTATATTTCTTCACTGCCTCTTTATATTCGGCGGATTTTCCATTTCAACAGAGAAGCCTATGATTTTTTGGGAGCCATCTTTGATATCTGCCTTATCCATCTTCTCGACGGTTATCCTTTTGACAATTCCTCTAGACTTTTTCTATAAAGCCGAAAGAATGATGCTCGTAAGGTAAAGGCTACCTATATGCTTGGGGCTAATATATTTTAGCGGCCTTAAAAGAGTTATCTTTGATGGCTTCCAAAGTTCGGTATCTTTTAGTGATGTACTTCTGGGGGATGTTCTAACTAGCTATTCCCGTGTTTTGGGGGACTTTTTCAATTTTACTTACCAGAGTTTCTCTTTATCGCTATCCCAAGAGAACTCAATATTAGCTTCGGATATAGTGACGCCATTAATTATATCGCTTCCATTCTTTTTCCGACTTCGTCAATGTGTAGCGGAGTTCCTGGCCTCAAACTGTTCCAATCAACGCCACATTATGAATGCACTCAAATACGCTACTGCTTTCCCGGTGATCTTTCTCTCTCCTCTCGTATCAAAGTATGTTCTACTAGCCCCCACAGAGGGCTCCGGTGCTAAAGGGGATATTCTGTTTGATTCCACCTGGCTTTACTACAGTTGGATCTTCTTTGTAGTTCTAAATTCCATATATTCCTTCTTTTGGGACGTGTTAATGGATTGGGATCTGGGGCATTTTTTCCCCTGGGAGCCAACTTACTTTGCAATCAATAGTCAACCTGATATATTCAGTGAGTCTTCAAACCTTATATCAGAGGGAGAGCAGAAATCATATTTTTCGAGAACCAAGTGGTTTCTTCGTAAAACACTCCACTTTTCATCTCCTTGGCTCTACTATGTCATGGTACTTTTAAATCTGTTGCTGCGAATTTCTTGGACGATAAAGCTTTCACGCAAGCTTGACATTTATCATGCCCCATTCGGAGACTTTTTATTAGAATTTCTGGAGCTGCTTCGCCGTTTCATCTGGGTGTTCTTCAGGCTTGAGAAAGAACTCATCTTCCGCGAGGCTGAATCCTCACCTGGACCTTCAAATTTCCAAGGAATAACTTCTTCCTGTACAGTTTAAACTCACCACAACTGCCTTTTCAGCCAGAGCCTTAAATATTTATAAATCTGCATGCCTCGAGCCCGATTAAAACCAGTTGCTTTATTAATCCTCTTAACTCAGAAAGAGCCTTAGAATTCCCGACAATGCTCATGTCTATATGTTTAGATGCCGTCATCTTGTAAATCAGGCCGTAGTTACACAACAGAAAATCTATGTGAGACCTTTTCATATTGCTCAGCTGCTGATTATCTGGCATATATTTGACTCGTTCTTTTTTGAATTCCCCACATTGACATCTTCGCCTCTGTGGTTAATCCAAACCATAGCTAATATTCCTTATTTACCCTTTAACTTGTAACAGCTGCCACAAGCCTTTACCCCTGCAAAGCTAGAATCTCTATTGACTATGTTGTGAATATACTTCTGGGAAATATATAATACAAAACAAGGGGCAGATTTAAGAAGAAATGATATCTTTATTAAATGTCAAAACAGTGGAGTCGACCCCCAGCAAAGTTCCGCTCAAGAGACCCTGTGCCACTCAAACAGACTTTTCCCCACTACTTGGAGCCAAATGCAAAAGTCAACTCAGATTCCCAAACAAGGCAACAAGAACCACTGCCAATCCCTACTCAAAAGCAACTTGATTTAGTACTTGACTCATTACCAGGATTAAGGCATTCCCCTACACAATTTAATTGAGTGATCATCTCAATCTTGTTCTCCTTAATGATTTGCCAATACTATATAATCCCACACATCCCAATAAAGATACAGTATTTTTAAAAGCTATGGCGACAACCAAAAATACCTCAGATTTAAACTAAATGATTTCAGATTTAAACAAATTCCAAGTCGCGCAAGATTCAGAATCAAATAGTTTAAATATTTTTGGTTAACAAATGAACTTTCAAACATAAAACTAAATTTCACTAGCCCGTTATACAAAATTATATCGAGCATCAAGCAGTGTAGTTCAAACCACAAACAAAATGAACTGACGCAACAAGTGAAAATGATGGATGCTGTTCTGGAGTATATTATAATCCAATCAGGATTCAACTGAGGCACCAACAGAAGGACTAAAATGAAACAAAACTTGAGCAATCTAGAAGCGAGATTCCACAAACACGAAACAAAATGAAATCACACAAGATGTTAGTATGAGCAGCCTAAAATAAAAAATTAGCGGTTTTACAGCCAATCAACAACTATCTGATTTAGGAACAGAGGCATTTTATTCATTTTCATGGCTCCTGATTTGTGTAAAATGGTTTTGAGAACTTTCCAAATATGAACTCGAGATTACGATAAAAATAAATCACAAAATTTTAAACTTCTACTTTTAGTGATTTTATCCTAGGTTTTTTACAATGGTTTTTTACTAGCAACATTTTTGACAGCACCAGCAACCAAGCCAGCAGCAGCTAAGCCAGTTTCAATGGAGGTGAGGCTCAGAACATGGAAGCACCCGTTTACACCCAAGCCTTTGATGCAGGTAACAAGGAAGCTGACCTGTACTTGACCCCCGACTCCCATGGCTTTGACTTGTTCAACAGTCACTTTGAGTTTATGTCTGCCTCCGCTCCCTTACCCACCCCCGCACAAGCTGCCCACCAACCAATCAATCAGGATAGTAACCTTGATTTGGAACAACTTCCTGCCACCAGCCAACCAGCCCCCTACAGCCAATCAGGCTTCAGCTCCCCCGGCCCAGCGCCCCAAGCAACGAATCATCACTGCCCAAATTTTTCAGGAAATTGTGGCACTGAATCTACAGGGTCTGTCATGGGAACAGATTGCCACCCAGTTGCAATTCACCCAAGCCACAGTAATGCGGGAATTCAATAACTTAATGAATAAGGGGAATCTGATTGGGACAGCCAAGAAGCCAAAGAAGGCCACAGAGTCCCAGATAACCGAGGCCTACCCAATAATGCTTGAACTCCTGCAGCGGGACCCCAAGCTTCCCCTGATCCAGATCCAGAAGCAACTTGTGCACCATGGCATTTGGGTGTCTGAGCGCATGGTGCAGCTCTGAATGTATGGAAAGGTGGCTTCAATTAGGGTTCTTACAAATTTTGCCGGCAACCAATGGGATGGCGCTGAGAATTCCCTGTATGACACTGCCATCAAATCAACCCTGGTCAGATGCTTGACAAGTCTAACAGATGACATCATGTTTTTCTTGTACTACAAGTTATCAATTGCATTTGACAATTTTGGTGAGCAAGGAAAAGCCACCACCAAGAATGAAAGGAAGATGGTCAAGAAGGGGACTTTCATTGGTGTATTTCTGGCTGTTTCAGCCAAGGGTTTTGTCTACTATTGGACAAACCCAGATTTCATTGATGGCTACTTGTACAGCCACATTCTCAGTGGATTACTCAACTCCTGGGATGGCTCAAATTCCAAGTACCGGGTTTTCTTGAGCCACCAGATGGAGGAAAGCTCCACCGCCCTTGAGGCCATCCAGGGACGCAGGCACCAGGCCTCAGTCTACCCAGCCAGTCACGCTGACATCTATCTGTCTGATGTTGTGTTCTTTAATATTGAATATACACTCTGGGAGCGCCACCCTCAGGCTTTCAACAATCTCTATCTTGGGGTCCTTGATCACAATTCTCTCTTTGGTCACCAAATAGTGGCTGACTTGTTTGCACAATTTTTTTCCATGTGGACATCAGCAACCAATCACACAAGGATAAGTGCCTACCACCCTGTGCCACAGTCACCTACCAGCCCATTCAGCCAATGACAGATGAGGAATATAACAAGTGTTATATGGCAGCCATCACGTGCAATCCTCTTACCCCTACCCCCACCACCACTACCCCCATCTTCTGGCCCCACCCATTCAATCCCAGACTACCCAGGCCAGCACTGCCTCTACATCTTCCTTCTCACACTATTCTGCCTACTAGGCATATCTCTTCCTTGCCTCCAATAAACTCTGCCAGAAATTTGGGCTATCTAAACTAGCTAAATCTATGAGCTAAAGTTTATCTTAACTAAAGTATATATAAAATATACTAATAATTCTAAGGCTATATAAAGCTTACTAAACACCAACTTCAACTGATAAATAAAAGGCAATATTAAAGTATAAGTGTTAAGTGTAAGGTTATAAGCTGTGTTTATTAAACTCATATGGGTTGATCTTAAGCCTGAGTATTTTAGCTCCACCAGTTGAATCCAATTGCAATTGAGAAAATCAACTTAAGAAATTCATTGTCAAATCATATCAATGTATTAACTCCAATTATCTCAATGGCAATTAGAGTGGAGTACTTAATATTTAGACAAACTCCCTGTTGCCAAACATTTTCTATTTATATTATCTTTATTTTTAATTTTGATTGCTCATTTTCTCTTTTTTTATAGTTGTTTTTATTCTTTATGTTCAGTTTATCTCTATAAAAGCATATATTTACTATGCTTTGTATCTAGATCCAGAACACAGTTATTTTTAGCACCCAAACACAGCCTCTTGTGTAAATATTAACAATGATTTGGTGATCATTGAAATTTGAATTAGAAAATTATAGGTTAATTGTGTTTAGATAAAGTTGTTGCTGATCCAAATTCAAAACTTTAAGCCAATCAAAAGCCAAGTGAGAAAGCAATTGTTGTGACATAAAGGGTCATTTAATAATTCTTTGGTGCATGTGCTCTAATTAATATGATTGGCTGGTTGTTTTACCATTGTGCGCCAATGTCACTGTGAAAAGTTATTGGTGGACTAGTGCCCTATCAGCTGCTGGGTTAACACTAGTCCATCAACAACTTGCCACAGCAGCAATGGCGCACAATGGCAAAACATCCAGCCAATCATATTAATTAGAGCACATGCACCAAAGAATTATTGAATGACCCTTTATG